>OZ005740.1:76211579-76441939 GCA_963930735.1 Dioctria linearis | reverse complement strand
ATAGAAAATAAACTAAAGTACACAATAATAATTTGAAATTATGTAAACATAAAACTTAGATAGTTGTAGATACATATAGATATACATAGCAAAATATTGCAAAGTAGTAAATAAGAAATGGAAATATGTAACAAAGTATCCTGAAAAAAAGAAAAGTGATCGAATGTGAACTACCAACAAATAATTTAATTTTACTTTCGTTATAAAAATTAAAATTACATCTTTTAACGATGGGGATGTAATGCATGTCTGTAATCATGCATCATTAAAGCATGTAATTGCATATAAATCATATGCACATCTCCGTAAAAGAAATATGATACCAAGATTATAACTAAAGTTTGTAATTCATTTCAAAAGCTAAAACTGGAATAAACAAAAATGAAAATACAATTGACATACATACAGATTTGTATGTAACCACTTTTGTGTCAATCATTCATACGACGTTATGAATAAAGTAATATAAAAGCGTATCAGATTACAGCGCAAGCGGAAATAAATTATGTATGTGCAATGCACCAAATTTATCAATGGCAACAAAAAACGCTGCTCGCGTGAGGTCGTCGTTTCTTACATAATGATACGGTGAGAAAATTATCGAATGTAGGTAGCTTTAAGAAATTAATGTAAATAGCTTATTTAGCAATAACTAGCGATTATAAATAAGGTAGCATTAAGAAAGAAATTAAGAATAAAGTTTTGACCATTGAATGGTAAAGACAAGGGCTTATTCTTCAGAGCGCAGCAGCAATTAGCCAGGTGCTCCCCTACCATAAGATATAGAGGGTTCTTAGCCAGATATCTTCAACACTGAGGTATTGAGGCACTCCAGCCAAATATTAAGCAAGAATTGAGGCATTCAACCAGATCCACAGGTAATTGTTTTTTTTTTTGCCTTTCATGAATATTGAGGCGATAGGCAATATATTCGGCATAGTAAATGATTAATTTAATCATGAATAGAATATTGGATATCGGCGCATACGCCAATCCATTGGCAACCAGCGTGAAGGCAAACTTAACAGTCGATTTTTTTTTGTTTTTTGTTTTTGCCTTCAGCATGCAGAATTTCATTTTAGATTTCTGCAACATTCGCGGATTAAGAGCAAATCGGTTTTCGGTGTACTGTCACCTTAACTCAAAAAATCCGGCTATTCTTGCTGATATTAATCAGTATCATGTCCCTGGTTACAGCTTCGTGCCTCTTTTTTCTCAGCATAGTGTGGTCGCAAAGACCCAAAGCTATCTCATCTCATTAAAAGATCATAACTTAATCACACCCGTTTCTTTTGATGTAGCATTAATTTCTGATTCACCGTAACTAAGCATTCTTTGCATTAATATTTCCAGTAAGTTAACCTGAACTGATCACATCTTCTCTTTTGCCAAAGAAGCAACGAAATGTCTTGGATTTCTGAAAAGGTGTAAGCAATATTTCAGCCCGTCAAATCTAGCGCTCCTCTACAATTCCTACATTAGACCTAGAATGGAATACAACTCCCATATATGAGCCGGGGCTGGTAGCACATCCTTAGCTTCATTGGATATTGTCCAAAAGAGAGCCTTCAAGCTCATTGGAGATTTGGCAATAACTTGTCATATCGAGTCACTCGAGCACCGCCGCAATGTTGGATACCTTTCGCTCCTTTAGCGCTACATGCATGGTCAATGTTCTGATGAAACATCTAGTCTAATCCCGTGTAGAATGATTCCTGCACGCAATATCCTCGCTGAAAACCGCGCACATCCTTTAACCCTTCAAATTCCCTTCGGCCGTATAGTAAAATTCCGTGATGCTATTTTATCTCGAACTCTGCGAATGTGGAACAGTCTACCATCTTGTGTCTTTCCTCAGGCATACAATCTGCGGAAGTTTACGGGCGGCATACATCGGCACCTCCGCCACTCTCCTCATATCTCCAAATCCTTTGCCTATCTGCTTCCTGCCATGATGTGCTTTGCGTCATATGGTATCCCCAGAGTTTGGCTTAATAATATAAAAAAAATATTAATTTGTTCTGATAATATATAAAAAATTAAACTTGTAACAATTTTTATAAGAAAATGTATAAAAAAATCTGACAATTTTTATACACTCCTTCTTACCAAAATCTAACTGGTTAGTCGTTAACACGCTCTATGAGCTACCATTGTTTGCAGCTTCAGTTAAAATATTTCTCCTTCAAGCCTTCTAGGTATCATTGTAGGACGTTCTCTTTTTTTAAAACTGGGCCGACAGCATCCTTATGTTGCTGACTTTCGTTTCTATCAGACTAAAAGATCCTTGTGAACCTGTGAACTGGATTCTGCTAAACCATGTCGCTTGGTTTCACTAACTCAAACTATGGTTACTGTTTATCTGTTTTTTTACTAAATTTCTAAGGTGTGAACTTTACTTCCAGCCACGAAAAGTACTTTTGATAGGTAGATAAATACCTAGCGTCGACATGAATTATATGAACACTTTATCAGAATAGCGTACACACCCAAGAGTTTTTCTGTATAGGATACACTTGCCGGCAAAGAGAGTTTTTTATAAGGTCTCAACTTTAGCATGAACTGGATGAGGGTAAATTAATACTTTGTATAGTCTCGTAGTAAATAGCCTTGGTAATAAATTTTATATCGTTGCATATAAAAACGAAAATTTATTTATTTATGAAATTCATACGATAGTAAATAGATAAATCCACTTACTTACTACCGTTAAATAAATGCAAACTATAAGTAAAAAATGAAAAAAACAAAAGAAAGAAGAACTACAAAATTTATACAAAAAAAAATAAAGAAAAAATGAAAAAAATGAAAAAATTCAAATTAAAAAGAAAAAAGCAAAAATTCAAATCCATTAATTACTAAAAAAAACGAAAAACGAAACAACGATATCAGATCAAAAATAGATAATAGAAACAAAAAATAAGAAATAAGATAATAAGGATATCTTAAACAGTATTTAAAAAAAAAAAAAAACAAAAGGAAAAAAAAAAAGGAAAATAAGATAAAATTAAAATACAAAATAACAAGTAAGCATGAAGGCAAGGAGGAAGAAAGCAGAAAAATTAAGATGAACTAGATCTAGCTAACGTAAAATGGAAAAACTATCCAATTGTTTTATTACGACCAAGAGGTTGCGTTTAAAAACCGTAAAGCTGTCACTAAGCATATCTGTATCGTTATATAAGACATTGTGGGCCTTTTGAATCCTAACCAAAGGGGATTTGAAGCGCAAGTTAGTGCGGGGAGCATCGATATGGAAAGAAAGTGGCTGGCGGGTAATGTGCGAAGACACTTGGAAAATGTCAGATATATATGACCGACCAGCTTGGTAGGTATTAACTAAGTTAATTGGAAAGTTTTCGTTGTAGGTAGCAGAACTAATAACTGTCTTGAAGAACAAATATTATTTAACTTATGTACACGTAACTGTAAGCTTACATTAACTTTCCTTTATTTTGTTTCACCATAGATGGTATTAAGTAAAAAAAAATATATGATAGATCTGACTGAAACGTACTAAAAGCTTTCCTTCCATCATCAATTGTTATACTAAGAATAAAGTTATACTTGTGTTTCTCCTGGTTTTCTGAACACTGAAACCATATCCTGCTGCTAACTTCTTGAATTAATTAATTCAAATTTTAGTGTTATTATATACTAAAAGATATATGAGCTCTTAAAAAATTCAGTTATTAAGCACAGTAACTGTGGTCGGTGCAAACTAAATTTTAGCGAGTACCTTTAGCGGGCAGTTCTTTAAGCAGAATGTTTCTATGCTCAATAAGTTTTATTTTGTCTGAAATTAATTTAACTTGTGAAAATATTATTATCACAGTAGCACTACTATCAGAAAAAGGTAAAAGATTCAACAAACCTTACCAGTTTCGGTATCATTTTCTCACCATGGCTATCTTTTAAATTAAAAACTCATTTCTAATTATCTTCCAAATCAACAGTTAACAATATCAGTTTAGAATTATGAATCCTATTTTTTTATCTTTTTAAAACTGCAATAGTCTGGAAAAAAAGCTCTACATAAAGTGTGGTCAAAATATTCAGTTTCTGTAGTCCAGGGGCGGGATTCAGGAACTGTGAAAAATTTGCAAGTGTACACGATTGGAAAAACTCACGTGAGCGCATGTGTACACTTTTTCTGTGCTGAATGTTCTTTGAGTGAGTAAATCGTCTTTTTGAAGAAATTAAGTTTAGTTATAAGAAATGAGTTACATGAATTCACTAGTATTAAGACGGCTACGGCTTAGAGAATGGTAAAATAAATAACATAAGAAATAATTTTGAAAATACCGCTTGACAAAAACTTACAAGTACTTTTTTAAAATTCACTACCGTGAGAAAATATCAGTTAAAGTGTACACAATTTTGACAGAAAAATTCATCTCCACTTTTGCGGATTCGGAACAAGGTGTTGTACACAAAATTTTGTGTACACGTGAAAACCCATAGGTGCGAAATCCAACCCCTGAGCGCAGTTTAAAAATTCTCTACATTAAGCTGAATTTTGCAGTCAGCTGTAGAAACTGAATATTGTATGACCGCATCCATAAAGTGCATTTTTACAAACCTTCTTCTCCCGAGAATTTCAATTTTTACAATTCAAATGTTCTACATTTTAAAATTTTTTATTTTATCAGAATAAGTAAATTTGTCAGAAATTATTAGGAATACTGAAAAGGAGTAATTAGCGGAATGGAGGAGCACGGGAGTATATTACGCTGAAATGGAGTACAAATTCTCGGATCGGAGTAAAACGGCAACACTCGTAACATAATAGCAAGTACTGGTATAGCATCTTGTTCCTTTCACACAGAAAATACCGGCCATGCTGTATACATTTTTCGCGGTATGTGAGAATGAATGAATGCGAATGGTTATGAATCTAGATTTAAAATGATCATTATCAGATTCTAGATTTGACAAAGATATGCAATTTTTCCTATTTTTTTTGCTATTTACAAATGCACTCAACAAGAATTTACGTCCCCAAAATCATTTTGTGTGCGTCCCTAATGTTGAGCGTGTCTTTTGCAAGATTTATGATGCTCCTACCAAAGTCTTATTTCACAAACGCTTCAAATTTCTTCTGTGAAATGAACCATGGCCTTCATAATTTTGGAGATTCATTCAGACGCAGTTAATGGTGAATCTATTGCCTAGTAATCTAATTATTGCAGACTATTTAAAGAGTGACAATAAAGAAAGTTAACTATGGGTATTGAGGAGAATCGATGAAAAGTAAATACCCTATATTGACATTTCATCAATATATCGTGCATTGCGAGAAGATAGTAGATAAGAACTATAAATTGTCTATAGAGTTTGTTTATTAAGAATAGCGTCTCATTCTAAGCTAAATATAATTACGTATATAAAAGTGTATGAAAATCAAGTTTTATTCACTTTGATCTTCCGTTACTCATAACGATTGTTAACATTGTACTAACTCTAGTTTTGGATTCTAATATAATTTTAAGGTAATTGTCGAATGTGCATTTCTTTTAGTAAGATAAAGGTAAATTACCTTTCTATTTAGAATTCTGAATTTGAGTTTGAACTATTAAATCTCTCTAAGAGTTTTGACCATGTACGCGCGCAACCAACTAGCCTAGTAGTAAGTCTACAAATGTAAGCATAAAAGATGAGCGTTGCTAAACCATCCTCCCCGCGAATGGATAATATATATATGTACGTAATAAAGTCGCAAACGCTATATAAATTGGCTACTGAAAACACATAGTGTGCCGATCTCCTTATGAACCTAAAGTACCATAAAAAAGTATTATAATAAAAGTCTAAGATCAAAGTTCACTGTACAGTAAAAATAAATATACATTCGAAATATACATATGTATGTATCGAAACTGCTATAAACTAAAATACGTAAACAAACATCTCTGATTTCGCAACTATATGAGATGTTGTAGACTAAGCTCAAGCTAATTATGTGAAATAAACAATAAGTGTGCAAATGTAAAAACAATGTCAACTATATAAACCTAAATCACAGATAAACCAAGATGTCCAGACCTTATGGGAATCAGTGACGTTCAGTCAGGGTTTAAAATGCTGTTGCTCTTACTTTGCTCTTAATTGAAACAAAGTAAAATTACTTTGCTTTGCTGCGCTCTGAAAAAATCCTCAAGCATTTTTCATTACTTTGCTTTGCTCTGAAGACAACTCTGCTCTAAATGATTTGCTTCAAAAAACTTGTTGCTCTGACAATTTTTGCTTTACTTTGCTGTTAAATGCTTTAAATACATACTTTGCTCCGCTTTCATGTTTTTACAAAGAAATATTATAACAATAATTTGGGTCATAGGTAAAATTTAAATAAAAAAAAGACAATATTTGTTAGTGTAATTTCTATGCTATTTGAGCAGAATGTGTTTACATTCGTTTTGCTCTGAAGAGATTAAGTGGGAGAAACTCATGCTGGATTCTCTGATATTTTCTGGAAAAATGATAATTTCATTTAAGAGGAACTTTACATCAATTTTCAGCATCTTGGCCAAAGGGAAATTTATCTTTTTCTTAAAAATGGGAGGTAGTGTGACCCGAAGTACATTATTATGAATAGTTTGATAAGATTTTGAGGGATTCAAGAGGATTTTGTCGTCCGGGTAATCCTACGTTCTCTCGATTATTGGTTTTTAACTCGTTGTCTCAGTTGCTCTACAATAGTGCATAACCAAGTTCTTTTCCCCCATTCATGCAAAAGACGAAAGAATATGAAATTATATGTTTCATTCTAAAAACCACCAAAAATTTGCAATTTTGCTCTACTGCTTCCTATCTTCTTCTTAGGTAATCTTTGACACAGTAATCAATCAAAGCAATTCAAAATTACACAATATTTCTTTATATCTTTGCGTACACTCTTCTTGACACTTGAGAGCAAAGTAAGAGCAAAGTGAGCAAAATTGCTAGAGCAATTTTAAACCCTTTTCACTTTAAAAGCAAAAAGAGCTAAGCAAACTTTCATTAAACACTTTCGGAGCAAAGAGCAAAGCAATTTCCAAAGCTTGTTTTAATAACCAGTGCAAGAGCAAGTGGGAGCGATATGTATCGAAAGCTTTTTTGTCTAAAGCAAAGCAAAGCACTGAGACCTATGCTTTGCTCCCGTTTGCTCCTGCTTTCAAACTCTGCGTTCAGTCATCAACTGAAATTAAAAGCACAAGGTATCGAAAAAGAGCTTTGAAGCTTTTACGAGAGATTCTATGCGAGAAACATGTCTCTTTGAAATTATTCCGGGGGCTACGCTTACGATACAGCGCCTCAATATTGTTATGTTTCTGCCTGCAACTGGCTGTTCAAATTTGATTGTTTTTGTACTCTCTCACAGCCCTCCGTTTTTGCTTTCAAATTTATTTTTACATCTCTCTTGAAAAATGAGAGTTTGGTAGATGGCTTGTGAGAGATAAGCTTTAAGCACTTGTTTGTCGGTTAGACGTTGTCGGTTAGCCGCAATAATTGGCGTCAGTGTCCAAATATATAGTGGAAAACGTAATTTTTATATGGCAGCCCCACGAATGAGTAGCCCGATTTGCTTCATTTTCGAGCTTAATTTTACTTTTTTTTTACGTCCGTGTACAGCTCTCTAAGTATACGAGCCCACGAGTCATTGTGCGCACAGACGGACAGACAGACGGACAGACAGACGGGTGGACAGACGGGCGGACGGACATTAAAAATTAAAATATCTTTTATTATTATGCGTGGGTGTCCAATCCATTTTGCTCTAACATCATTATTTCGAGGTTTTACAAACGGAATGACAAACTTAGTACACCCTATAGATTTCATTTAGGGTATAAAAATAAAAGATTTCACCAAAAACGGGATTTGGATACTAGAGTTAGTTTTCACTTATTTTTTTAATAATCCCGACAGACATTGTCCTGTCCAAATTTCTATAAATTTGTTTGTGATCATTTGGTGAATTTATTAAAAGCTATTACAAATTTGTAAAAAAAGTAAAAATGAGCAAACACGTATTTTTGGGAGATCATTGTGCCTATTGACGATTGTGGCAATGGATATTCAATCTGAGGAGGATATTCATTGCAATGCTTTATGGTATACGACACATTTTATCTGTCTAACTGTGTTGCTTCTGAATTCTCTATTTCGTCCACTGTGTTCTGCTTCCGAGTTGGAGGTTTTGCACAATTCTGATATATGTTCGATGTGCTACTCTTATCATTTGCCGGTTATGTTTTTATCCGCTTATTAGGTTTTCTTAGTAATTTTACTAACTTTCGCCGCTAGTTTTCTTGTGTTTTTCTGCCCTTTCTCTACTTTCTACATGGCTGTTTCCTTTTCTTTTTCTTCTTTTTTCTTCTGCCCTTGGATAGCTTTTTGTTCTGTGTTTAGCTGAGCTAATAGTGATTATCTTTACGTTTCAAGTGATTTTTTCCTTCAGATTGTCCGCAAATATCTTTTTCTCCATTTTCTCATCATGATAATGAGATAAAGATTTCATATAAGACCGATTTTGCTATTCTTGTGTGTGAAGCAGTTGTGTGTAGTAAGGCAAAATCGTTGCATTTCGGTACCTGCAACGATTCGTATATGGGAAGCATATACTCGTTACTTCGCGATCAGTAGTCGGTACTTTCGTTACTTTCAGCACTGCTCTCAGAATTTTTATATTAACTGATCTGTTAGCGCCTTAGTTAATTTTATGTAATTTTATGCTGGTAATTTTATATGATAGAGGTAGTAGGTACTTAAATTCTTTTGTGATTCTCAAATTTAAATATTTTAACCTGATGGTGTTCATAAAATTTATATTGTTTTAAATATAAAAAGGAAAAGAAGTTGCATTCCAAGAAATACAAAAGGAGAAAATTATTTTGAATAAGAACTAAAGAAAAAATGTATTGTGTTATATACAACAGCTCCACCTATCGTGTTCGAAACTATATATCGGTTCGACGGTTTCCGGCGTGTGTGTCTTCGTGTGTTCGAGTTGCATACCGTTCCATCACCGCTCACCTCCTCTCCTAGTATTCGGTTATACCGGTTGGTATTGCGATTTCGTCACAAAAAATTGTGGCACTTCATGAATTGACTAAAAAGTTCAGACATTTAGAGGTATTGTTAAGCACAAACTGTAACATGCTAAGTTACGTCAATTATCTACGATATATATATTTACCAACATATCTAACTGAAACACTGACATATCGTCTTCCTAGGCTTATAGACTAGCACACTTATCAAGGGCAACTAGCAGAAAGCCTAAAGGAATCCGAAATCTTCCCGCTCTCCTACAAAAATTACCAATGCTAATTAAAACTTCTAGAGCAAGCTTTACAAGGGGATATATTCCCAGAGCATGGAGGAAAATAAAGGTGATATACATACTGTTACAGAACTACTTACTCCTAAGTCTGGCAGCCGCATATTTGATGCAATACCATTTGGAAAAGCCATACGGACAACTGTTGCATGTATCCAAGGGTACCATAGCTGATAAACAGCAATTAAGTGCACCCGATTTCAGGCTTTCCCCTAGGACGCTTAGACCCGGTTGATGCACAAACTCAATAAACCTCCCAAACGAAAAGCGACTAGGGGAATATAACTCTTTGGAGTTGGTAAAAAGTTATTCCCCATTTTTCGGTTAAAATCCGCCCCTAATCGCACTCGAATCAAAACAAAACACGGAACCGAATTTCTAATAAACTCTTGTCTTTTCTATTAGCTTATCTGTCAGAGATTATCATTGAACCACAGTGGAATTAAAAAAATCATCCCTACAACTCCGCGCGACATCTAGTCGACCCCAAATGAACCACGCAAGACGATTTTATAAAGGGAACCCACACTTTTGCCTGGACGTAGAATCGCAATGACTCTGCGAATGAACTATTTTGACACGTCCTAAATAGAAATCGATAATTGCCAACTTCTCAAATAAAACTAATTCTGGTAATCTCAGTAGAGAAAAAGGAATATTGCTAATTTCAAAAGTAAAAACCATCCACTAATTTTGATAGACAAAGGAAAAAACAAAAGTCAAATAATCCGATATTTATTGAATTAAACCACAAATAAAAAATCTTCACTAATATATAAAAATTAAAACCAATAAAAAACTTTGACACTTATTGAATTTTAAAATGAACTAATCTGACCGATGTAGAAAAGAAGAGTCAAAACTAAATTGCACATTTATTGAATTTAAAATACACCAGTCTGACAGATATGGAAACTGATAGAATAAAATTAAATATAGCCTCAAAGAATTGAAAAATTACTAAAATGAGATGTAAATGTACATTTAGAAATAGATGATAAATTGGAAAAGATTAAAATGAGTTTGTGATTTAAAATTAGATAAAGCCTGAAAGAACTGAAAAACTATTAAAATGAAATGTAAATGTAAATTTAGAATTAGATAACTACTTGTAAAAACTTAAAACAATTAGAAGAATTTGGTGACATAATTTAAATTTAGAAATAGATAAGGGGTTAAACTAGAGCAAAATAGATGTCGCTAGGTAGATTTGGAATAAGTCACGTAGGCGGGCGCAATTGACGTAAGCCGTGATAGAAGAGAAGAAAAAAAGTCCTGATTCTGTACGGTTGAGGTTTTGTTCGCTCTCGACCGTATAAAAAGTTTCTTGTTAAAGGAAATAATCAAAAGACGAATAAAAAGGTTCTTTTTATACCAAAGAAATACAAAGTAATCAAAGAAAAATCAAAGTTTGTTTGCAAAAGAGATAAAAAGTAACAAACACAAGGAAAAGTCGAAAGTCTGATTCTACCGAGAAAATATAAAGTAGCATAAGGAAAGCCTCCAACCAAGGGAAAATAAATTTTAATTCCGAACTAATAACAAGCGAGACTTCCAGGAGGAGTTCGAGGTAAAGTGTTACAGGCACGGAATCTGGGAACATATTTTAATTCAAATACTTTCCTGCCCAGATAAGATATTCCATCGCAAAGCAATGACCATTGCACTTGCAATAAAAATTGCAGCAGCGAATTACTTGGGAGTCTTTAGTTAATACGATACCGTAAGTATCGTACGTGCCTTTATGTCATTTTCAATGGCAATTATAATAATATCATACCGCAAGTGTCGTATGTGCGTGGGCTAGTTTCGACCACCGGCATCATTCGTTATCGAAATTGGTCTTTTGCAATCTTACAGAGGACAAGTTTTAATTTTATGTTCAAGAAGTAAAGTACCTCCTTTGCCGGGTTCCGGCGGACTTTTTAGTTTTTATAGTAATACGAAAATATTTTACTTTTAGCATAATCTTAATTAATACGTGTAACGGAAAGATCTATAATAATAAAATTAATTACTATTCTCTATTTTGCATTTTATTTATTAAACGTGTTCGTGTTGTTTAAAACTGTAAAGCTTTTCACATTTCCAGCGAATAGGTGGCATACGATCCAAACTGCCTGAATCACGCCGCCTCTCACAGGCAATCGCTCGGCAGGTGGACACGCTGTAGCGGTGACTCTAACGGGCCGAATGCGGCACGTTCCTGACGAATTGAGTAGAACTAAACTAAAATGTATAACAGTACCAAAGGCAGGAGGCAAATATATAGCCCAGCATAGGTCGGCATCGTCTCAATTCCTTTTATGTTAAGGGTATAGATAAAATATTGGAATGACATATTAGAGACGGAGCGCTCCAGAGCATCCACTTAGTCCGGATCAACTTGCCCACGTAAAGTATAAATCAACCCTAGCAACCAAGTTATCAGTCAACCCCCGCAAAAGTGCAATTAAACCCCTACTAGAAGATGGAAAATGAGGTTTATAACTAGCCATCTTTGGTAAGGCGGTCCTGATGTCCAAGAATTTTATATATATTGAGATAACTCTCGATGATAAGTTCACTTGGAATAAATTTATAGGCAAAACAGTCCAGCAAAGTATACTAACGCTGTGAAAATATAGAAAACTGGCTGGCTCAACACGGAGACTCAAACCAAATATGATGAGTAGTCAGATCCATGATCACTTATGCTGCTTCGTCATGGTAAAACAAATGTATACAAAACACAACCAAATAAGCTCCTAAGAATGGCCTGTCTAAGTTTAATTGGAGTTATGCGAACCTACCAGAAATCAGCAACGTTGTTAAAAAAGAGCACGGACAGATGGTTAAGGTAAATGGGACCCTAAAATTCTACGCACCATAACTGAACGAGTAGAAGCAAATCCAATACTGGACATGATATCTGACAAAATGGTCAAAATGAGCACAACCTATGTCTGCCTACAGATTCCAAATACGAAAACCTCAGCCGATACTATACAAATAAAAAGTATGTATATGTCTATACAGATAGCCAAGCGGCATTGAAGGATATCTTGTCAACTAGGGTCAAACTAGAGTTAAGGTGGAAATACCTTCGAGCATTAATAAACCTTGGCCCAAGGAACCACCTAACACTTCAGGATACTCGAGCAGTGGAAATGATGATGTAGATTTACTAGCCAAAAAGGCAGCATCTACGCCCCTCATAGGACGGGTATTTCTTGCAACACCTTCAAGCTTACCATGCAAATCTGGATCCCAGAACCAAATGGAGAACGGACGACTTTCTATGATAGGCTCCTGACAAGTTAAAAGATTTATTAAAAGACCTTTACTAAAGAAGAACCTGGATCTTTTAAGGCTATCTAGAAAACAACTCAAAATCATGAAGAAAGCCTAACCGAACACTGCAAACTTAACAAGTACATGTATCGGATAGGTATATCTTCCACTGATGTATGTAGGATGAATAGGACGAAACATCGGAGCACGTCTTATGCAAATACTGGGCCATTGCACAATATAGATTCCAAGCCCTTAGTTCATACTTCGTAAAGCCTGCCGATTTTGAAGAAACTTCATTCAAAAAAGTACTGCTCTTCCTGGGAACAGTGAGATTGTCGGATACACTGTAAAGGAAGTGGTGCACAATAAGCTAATGAATAGCTGCTAATTTAACATACTTCCGGAACACTTGTTTTAATTCTACTTGGTTTGGACTTAGCTGCAGTAAAAAAAAAATACAAAACAAGAAAAGCATAAAAGGGAAAGAAAGATATACCTTAATAAATTAGCACATATATATGTAGGATGGACAAATTAAGCCAAATATAAAAAACCGGCCATGTGTCAGTCGGACTCGCACACGCAGGGTTGCATACCGTCGTACATGATTTAACACTAAGTACTTTTTATTTAAATACTTTCGTAAAAGAAACAACCCACTGGGAAAAGAGCATTATAAGAGACCTGAAGAAAGCGCTTCCCTGAAAGCTAGTAGCACTCCTTTTCGCTATCCCAGTTCATTGCTTTTTAAAACAAGGATGTCCGCAGAGAATCTTGAAAAGGTCAATAAAATTTTTCTAAATTCTGGTAATGACATCTCAAAACATATAACTGCATATAAGCCCTAGGGAAACCAACAGGCTATTGATCCCCTCTTGTACCATATCAAGCACTGATGACATCTATAAATCGAGTAATCAAAATGTAAAGCGCCCAAAGGAATCATGAATTGTACTCACTTACATGAAATAAATTTACTCTTATGAGTTTGATTAAACA
Source organism: Dioctria linearis (assembly GCA_963930735.1). NCBI lineage: Eukaryota > Metazoa > Arthropoda > Insecta > Diptera > Asilidae > Dioctria > Dioctria linearis. The sequence goes on along the minus strand of OZ005740.1, from coordinate 76,428,342 downwards.
GTCATTAAGAGCTTTACTTTTCAGTGCAAGTGAGCAAAATTAGAATCTCCCAATTAAAACTTGAAAACTATCAAAATATATCTTAAAATAGCTCTTGATTGACAGAAATTGAGACTCATGCGATATTCAACTTAAGTCCAACTTTAAATCTACAAGTAAAGTCTGATTAAATCTGTTAAAGATATGTCCCTTGAAAAAGTATCTTCTCTACATTACCCTCACAATAACAAGGAAAATAGTTAAAATCACTCAACATATATAAATTAAAATGAAACCGTCATTTAAAACACCCTATATCCCTCCTTCGGAAACGCTCCCGGATTGACATGAAAAGTATCGCGGCGACTTTTCATGACGTCAGGAATTTTCATCCAATTTACGACGGAAATGATCTGGTAGTTGATTTGACATCTGATTGAGGTAATCAATTTCACAACAGAACGGACCTTTTTTATGGTTAGTTGCTCACATAACACTTCCTTTGATGAACGTTGGTATTGAGACGAAACTGGGTTCATTGAAAAAATTCCTACATCCACATTACAATTGGTTAACAAGAGGAAAGCGTAGAGTATAAGTTTTGTGAGGCATTCAACCAGTTTTAAAAGTTTTATAAGAAAGTTTATCGTTTCAGTTCGGTTGAGGAAAAGTTTATTTACTTTTGTACGCTTAGCTTTTTTAAACCAAGTGAAGTGTGAAGGAAACTTTCTTTCTATATAGCGTGAAGTTTCTAAAGGAAATCTGTAGTCAATATCAATAGTTGAACGTGATTTAACGGCCTTAGCAAAATTATGATTGCAAATGTGACTGACATGGATGATTTAATATTCCAAATAGGTTTTAGACAAAACAATTGTTGATAATGAAATTGCATTATTGCCGAGAATAGGCCACAAAAAGAATAAATGATGAAGATAAATAATTTTCGATGTTTGTTGTCATTTAGACGTTTTTATGATTCTGACTATCTCCATCACATTGTAGAGGAGGGAGATATGGTAGCAATTTGAGACACCGGGGCTTTGGTCTCCCTACGCTACTGATATCTAAAGCGTAGCTTTAGGCTAGCATTGCTATTGAAACAGCATTCGGACATTTCGTTATTAGGCTTGACGCGTACTGAACGTTTACAGTTAGGGCATAAATGAAAAGTTTTCTTTTACATGTTTTACTTTCTAGTTTATATCTGTATTTCCTAGTTTCGAACAAGAATACAGTAAGTTACATTATATTTACTTTACTTTTAGAATATAATTAAATATTACAAAAAAGCTTGAGTTTTTCTCACTAAATTACTAATTTCACTCAAAAAACCAATTGGTTGCAATATGAGACACTTGGCTGGCAATAATATGAGACCATTGATTGGTAATAATATCGGACTATCTCATATTTCTATCAACTATTAAAGCGGTATTCTAGATGACGATGATGACTTTTGTAGGCATATATTAGAGTTATACAGTATATTAAAAATCTTATATAATATTAACAAGTTAGTATCACTGATACTGCACATCTTTTACCACAATTTTTCGTTTGTTTTTGATATATTAATATAGTCTCATATTACTATCCTAATTTGGAAATTTCTAGTTTTGATATTTTTTGTTTAAATAAATAAATTTTGAGCGTGTTGTAGTGTACATTATTTCTGTTAATATCACTGATAAGTAAACAAAATTTCCTATCTTTATGCTATTTATTTTTTGGATATGTCAATTTTGGGGCCTTTTATGATTAATACTAAAATAGGTATCTCATATTTGTACCCCCTCCTTTAGTGTTTTTATGTAATTTGAAATTATTTTAAGCCTACTACTTATAGTCATGCATTATTTGCATTAGCCAATTCCAGTTGCACATCTTCCATATGACCATGTAAATGTGGTGGGTGAGTAATCTAACTAACACTTTGATATAAAGGGGCATGATAAAAGAGTATTGTTGATTGTAATTATGTGCGAGAATTTTAGTAAAATTGAAATTTATGAAGTCTTTGTAGTGTTAATTTTTCATTAGAAACTATTAGTTGTCAACAGGGATTGAAAATAACTTTCATTTTTGGAAATCTTCTAAAACATGCTCATCAAGACTGATTGGCAAATATAAAGGTGTGGTACTTGTCATTTTTATATACATATGTTATTCAGTTTCGGACCCCGATGAAAAATACAAGTTTAGACCCTTGGTGAGGGGCCGGGGTTCCGCAAGGTCCACCATCTTGGATTAAAGCTTGTTTTTTCCAAAATAATTCCTCAACAGTTGAACCTACGTCAAAAATGTAAAAATATAAATTTGAAGAAGACTAAATTGCCTACACTTTTTATAAAAACAGTTTTTTTGTAAGTCTGATGTGTAATGCGTTACATCGCCGGAAACATGAATATTCTTCCAAAAAAATGTATACATATAGTACAATTTATACAGGGTGTTTCGTCCATGGCGGTCCAAAGGTCAGGAGATGATAGTAGTCACCTAGTCAAACAAATAATTGTATGCCAAGGGGGAGCGGCATATCAACCGTTTGGGAGTTAAAGGGTGATTAAAAAAATTCGCTAGTCTTTCACAAAACACCCTGTATAAATGGTACTATATGTATTCATTTTTTTGAAGAATATTCACGTTTCCCTCGCTTTAACTCGTTACACATCAGACTTACATAAACTGTGCTTTCACAAAAAATGTAGGGAATTTAGTCTTCTTCAAATTTATATTTCTGCATTTTTGTCATAGGAACTGAATAACATATGTAAAAATCACAACTACCCCACTTTTTGTAGGGCAAAAACCCCTACTGACTGGACTAATAGTTAATAATTTCTAAAAACCTTTATGTCTCATTATAGTGTATAGTTTGTTATAACTGCTACCGAAAAGACTCCCAAAAGGCTTTTATTTTTTACCCTCATAATAACAGACTTAATAGACTTTATACGTTTATTTCAGAGATTGGAGTTATTGTAGACTTTTATTAATTGAAAGCCCATCTTAAAACTCCCATAAGACTTTTAATTTATTAAAATACATATCTTATCAGTTTTTTTTTTTTTAATAATCTGATTGACTGAACTTTTATATTTTACAGTCAGTTTTAACATTTGTAGAAGACTATTAAATATTTAAGTCCATGGTGGATCTCTGACCAATCTTTCGCTGTAGATTCTACTATTTGCTATTTGGATTTCAGGAATCGGTCAGTCCACAGATCCAGGGAGCCAGATATCCACATATTAGCAAATGCGGATTATATATTCAGCTTTACTCACTAGCTGGTATAACAAGACGAAGACGTGGATTTGAATAGGTTCTAAGTAAGTACCATTATTACATAAACGAAATTTACTTAATAATTGCAAATAATAAAAAACTGAAAAAATGAAAAAGAAAAGATTTTTTTTATAATGTTTTGTGGTTTCAAACTAGGCAGGTTTTTATGGACAAGGGTTAAGATAAAATAAATAAATTTTATTAAATTGTATTTACTTTTATTTATATAAAATCAATCGGCAGTTACATTAATTTCAAACTTAATTCGGTGGCAGACTATACGATTTCTGAAATCTAAAATAGCCACTTGTCGTACTGTAAAAAAGTGTTCACTAAAAATATTTTATATTTGGCTTACTTTCGACTAATTTATAATGTATATATAAATGATTAATGAATTTCTTTCATTTCTGGCTTTTAAGTATTTGACTTTTGTTTGACTTGACAAATGTAAGTAAAAAGTTTTCAGAAAATTAAGTATTTAAAGTAATGCTAAATATAAGTGCACTAAATATATAGCATATACTAAAATTATGAGGCAGCAAACTTTATTTACAAAATCTGAAAACATCATTTTTAGGATTTTTTACTTGCGCTTAAAACATATAATTAAAGGAAGGAAATATCATATAAAAACCCTATCGGTGTGAGGAAATCTGAATTCCTTTGGCGAAGGGGTGGAAAAGCAAGCAGAATTTAACTTTAACTTGCTAATGTCGTGTCAATGTAAATTAAACGTCAGATTTGTGTTTTTGTGCCAGGTTTTGTATTTTGTGCTTTCTTGAATAAAAAAACTTTAAATTGTTCCGCTAATTCTGTTAATTTCAAATAAAGACTTTTGAAATGATAACTTAGTGACTCAGCTTTGGATTGTTCATAAATGCTTGAATATTTCAACAATAAATTGTGCTGCGAGCTGCTGTAGAAGCAATCGCAGAATTTATCCCGGATAGACTTTTTCAAAGAAATTGAAATGGTCAAATTAAACTAGAAAGTTTCTTTCCGTGAATACGTGCAATAGAAGTGAAACAAGTGAAAAAGGTAGAATTGGTCTAAGACCAATTCTTATGATACCCTAGATGAATGCCCGTATGAAATTTCGTATGGTCACCAATTTGAGCAATTTCTATTTTTTGCATTGGTTTCTCGCATATATTTCTAGAACGGCTAGTCGGACAGAAAAAATGATTATAACCAATTTTATAGGATTTCTTATTCTGAAGAAGTTTTTGGTACAATAAAAATGTCTAGGACTGATCGTTTTCAAAGTATATGTAAAAAACCTAAAATTTTATATGGCAACACCAAGAAGGGGTTGCCCGATTTAGCCCATTTTTAAAATAAATTTTATTTGCTATTAGTATGAAAACACAGTGTACCAAATTTCAGCTTTTTATGTCGATGTGTTCTCAGGTAGTGTCCAAATATATCGTGGAAAACGACATTTTTGTATGGCAACCCCACGAAGGAGTTGCCCGATTTGTCTCATTTTTGAACTTAATTTTACTTTTTTTTTTTAATGTCTTCTTCTTCTTAGATCATATAACAAAAAGGAGTGCCTATGAGGATGAAAAGCTCTTTCTTCATGTAGTAGAACAACATCGATTTATTCGTTTTAGTCATTGAAGTAAACCGGGCACATAATTTAATAGAAGAGATCCAATTGTACACTGACAACATTTTTGAAGGTAATGATGACAAAAAAGTTATGTTATTCTGAAAACGGGAATTGACATTAATTTTGATTCACCTAAATGCCTTTATTGAAATCAAAATTTCTGTAGAAAAAAATTCGAGTTGTTTTTAAGGCAACACATGATAAGTTATTTTAAAAGATTGGATTATGTTAAAATGAGTTTTAATGAAAGTCTGTATAACGAGTTCTTCTTCTGTTGATTCAAAAGAATATTATGTATTAAAACAGCTCAACTTCACTAAAACTAACACAATCCAAAGTTGATTCACTTCAAATTTTCTAGAAACTGGGCTTACACATTTTATAATGTTGAATTCAACAAAGTTTTCTGTTAAAACACTATGAATAAAGAAAGAATAGTTCTGTCAATCCAACCCACAATTCTGTTGAAAACGATTTTTCGTAGCTTAACTTTTATTTCGCAGTTTAACTTGGATTGTGAAAGACGCACGTGCTTTTTAAAATTGAATGAAAATGACATTAATGAACGAATTGCTAAGGGTAAATTATAATTTTTCTGACATAGAATAAGTAAATCAGATCATGTTAATTTTTAGTCATTAATTTCTCAATGCTACATCTTAAATATATTACGAGGTGAGTGCACTCAGTGAAGCATCAATATTCCCAGTTCATTCATCAAGTAAATGTGCATGCTTCCATTTTTGCGCATTTTGTCATTCCTGACATACTTGCAATTGCAATATGTTTTCTCTCGTATTTCTACATTCCTATTTTGCAATGTAGTCGTTGTATGGGTTCATTGTTTCATCGAACTCAATAAATGATATTGTTAGAATAAGCAATAAATTAATATAAATGTGCGGACTCAATAAATTAGAAATATAGTTAATCAGTATTTGATTTATCTACTAATCAACTTCTTTTCAGCTAATTTGATGTAGTGGTTTAAGAGCCGCTGCATCCCCATCAAAGGCCAAGGGGTAACACCTTGACTTAAATCAGCGAGAAGAACAAAATAGTTCTTAACAGTAAATTTGGAAACACTAGTTATTTAAATCAATTAAAATACCTTTTTTCTCCTATAATAGGTGAAAATAGATTTTTAAACATCCATCCAAAGAAATAAAATTTATTGTTTTTAAATTGGGACGAATTATTGAATAAAACGGAAAAACTTGTTCCCACTACTATAAAGGACAACTCAATTCTAGAAATATTTAATATATGCTGATTATAATGAATGTAAGTTCATACATTATATTTAGTTAATACTTTTCAAGCTAACTATGTACTTTTACAAGTTCCAAGACTGTGCCTTTTCCATGTGTCTTTCCACCATTTTAAGACCGACTGCACGAATTGAAAACAAATCTACAGCGGACATAAATAAAAGGCTGTTCTTTAAACCATCCATAAAAGATTTATAGGAGAGTTTTATTCTGCACATTACTTCAAGGAAAGTGTTTGGCTACAGGTAGTACATTGCAAACTTTTATTGTTGTTGTTGGGCCTAGCCTAGCAAATTTAACAGGCTATTATATATATTTCGATGAAATACATATGTTAGTATGGATGTATGCATTAATGTATAGATATCTGTCCATAAACCCAACAATTAATTTTTATAAAATATGTGTATATTAAAGGTACTAAAATTTTCTGTAGTTTCTACATAGTGAGCTTAACAGAACAATATGTCGAAACAATCGAAAATTTTATTAAAAATTCGTGAAATTATCAACAGTATTGTATTAGTTAATACAAATACAAATTTTATGTTGGTCGAAATCAAAAGTGTAATATGTTAAAATAACTATCGTTTTATGTTATTAGTACAGTATTTTTTTCTCAGTGTATAAAAACATTTTTAAATTATTATTTAAATTTATAATTTTCTAATACTTTTATAACTTTTTAAATTTTTAAGAATTTTCCTAGTGCTTCGTTTATTTTCTGATAATATTTTTTTGCGTTGCCTTTGTATGCCTGCTGTAACCTAAGGCGACAATGACAATTCAATTTTAAACAAACAAGCCACTTCTCTTATATTGAAAACATCATAATGTATTATTGAAAGAATTAAAATTGCATGAAAATGGATTTCCTACGAGAATATCTCCGGTTGTTTCGACAGCACAGCACAGCGCACTTTATTACGATAATTTAAGACTCCAGAATTCGATTGTATAAAGTCTCATTCAGAAAACAATATTTCACTATTTTTTTTACTCTTATTAAGGCTAATCCACTTCTAATCACTTATGTAACATAAAATAACTAAAACAAAATCAAACTTGTTTTCATAAAATCTGAAATGTCAGAAATAAATCCGAAATGTCGAGCTGACGAACGACAAGGCGATACCCCTCTGTGTCTATAAAAAAGTTCTTATCTCACGTACATGAATCTTACACAGCATAGCCTATCCTTTTTGTTATATGATTTAAGAGTTAATTACGACAATGGCGTCTTTATGTTCCAGGCCGTGACACAAACCGATTTTGCTACTTGCAAAAATATTAGAGTGGTACGATTTCGTATGATAGTTGTTATGGAAAAATGCATTATATTCAACTTCAACCTTCTGCGCAATGTAAATAAGGCGCCATACTAACAGTTTATTCAGGAATTTTGTTGTTTAATTCTTTGTGCATTTATCAGTATAAAAATCTAAGTACTTTGTTTAATAAAATTGTTAATATATTTTTCACTGAAAGATAACACTACACATAAAAATTAGAAAATGTGTTGGTTCTATTGCCTTTATACTAGCTTTCATTTCTCGGTATCTTATCACAGAGAAATGAAAGTTTACTTCAAAGTGGGAGCAAATATTTCTTACAAAAGATCTGTTTTTGTTTGAAACTGCTTTTCTTTTGAACATAAATAAAAAATTAACGTATAAATTACGCTACTATAAAGGCAACAAATTTACTTATAACATAGGCTAATATTTGAATTACCTTGGAACCATAATTTAAATGTTATGAAGAGCTCATCACAGAATACCGTTGCCGCCCTATCGTTTCACACCGCAGTTATAAGCGAAACTAGCGAAAATATGACTCGAATGTGTGGCTCTGTCGATTCATTGATTAAAAAAAATACTTTGAGTCATGTTTGAAATGAAAAAAATTGATTATTTTACATGGAAGGGGAGGAATATTTTTAAATTGATGGAAGCATTATGGGATAATATAAAAAAAAAGATTACCATTGTTTTTTTGTCCTTCTTATACGTAAGCAGTTAGTGTGTATTAAACGTTGAAAGACTATAACTCAACAGGCAAGCACAAAGCTCTGATTGCTTTCTAGTGTGATTTATGGTATGAAAGCAACAGAATGCAACACATTTTTTCATTTTTATGTGTGGAGCTATGTTTGTGTTCTGTATTTCGGTTTGTCATATTTTTTACGACATTTTAAAGAATTTTGCGCCTATTGTGGGCACACGTGATCTAATTTTAACGTGTATTAATTACTTAAACTAAAAACATGGGAAATGTTCATTTGCGTCCACGAGACATCTGATTTGCTCACAGTTAATGAAAAAACAAGTGTAATGGGAGTACCCACGTTGCTTCTTGCTAATTAAAGACAAGATAAGATATGATAATTATTTATTAGTACGAATAATACTTTCATACACAAAATTCCTAAGGCACAGGCCAGTTCATTAAGCAGCGCTATGCTTTGAATATTGATCCTACCGCTGAACATATGATGCCATCCCAATTTTTTCCTGTAGCAACTGCCCTTTCTAATTTTAATTAAGTGCAGTTATTTCGGTAAAAGTTCACTGTGATTGAAGTTTAATTAATAGACGATGCGTTGACGTTTCTTAGTCGTTTGTACGTCATTTTATTTTGGTCTGACTTCAATAAATGCGTATTATAGACGACATAATTTCATAGCTTAATTTTACTACAGTCGTCATTATACAGGGTGTTTCCTCCATGATCCATAGAGCGGAAGGGGGTAGTACTCACCTAGACAAACAAAAGTTTTGTACGGCATGGTGGGGGCGGCATATCAACGGTTTAGGAAATATAGGTTGATTAAGAAAATCACCCTAGGTTTTCACAAAACATGCTGTATCTTAAAATAAAAAGTACAGGGTGTACGGGCACCGTGCAATTGTATGTCTGACTATTTGAAATTATTTGCAGAACTTCATACGCGTTCGAAGGACTATTCAACCAGCCCGGTACTCCACTCCACTTAGAGGTTATTTGTGCTTTAAACTAAATATTTCGGATTTTCTTACTTTTTTTTTACTCTGACCTCTATTTTTTTTTGTGTGCAAAAGGTGATTAATATAATTTTTTTTATATAACTGCAACCTGTAGGATCTCCTCTTTAATTTGACTTATTAAACTTTATGTTCTATCTGTAGCCAGTAAAGAGTTATTAGCTCTTAACCTATTCTCAAAGATAATTTGTTCCCTTGGTTACCCAAATCGCCATTTAAAAAAAATCGTCTAATTTCGGTATAAGTTATGAGCTAATAACTGGTTAACGGCTACAGTAACGTGATAGGATATAATAGGTCAAAGTAAAGAGGAGATTCCAAAGTTTTCAGTTTTCAAATAAAAATAGCGGCCAAATTAAAAAGAAAAGTTACGAAAATCCGAAATTTTTGTTTAGACGACAATAACTCCTCAGAGGAGAGGAGTACGCGGCTGGTAGAGCAGTAGTTGGAAAGGCCTTGAAGCTGTACATACACCTTTAGACGGTGACCGTAAACCCTCTGGCTTTAAGATACGGTCTGTTTTGTGAAAACTTAACGTAATTTCTTAATCAGTCTGTAATTCCTAAGCCGTTTATAGACCCCCCCCCCCCCTCCCATACATTTTTTTGTATCCCAGGCAAGGCCGATATAGGGTGGGTTTTAGGGGTTCAAAACCACCCCATCGTTGTAGTCTATACTTTCGTTAATCTGATAACCCATTATTTTGCCCACAGTTCTGTATATTTATCTGCCCACAAAAATTTGTTTTGTCATTTTATATCTTATTTCCATGAACCTTACAGCTAAGGCAACTTTACGAGCAACGTGTGCAATATAGGGAAAGAAAATATGCAGGCCAGTATCGTAACTAATTATAATATTGTAACTTACATTTTACCTGAGCGCTCCATGGTTTTATTGTACACATTCACTCCAACGTGCATCACTGGTGGGTTGCAGTCGACTGTCCCATCGGCCGGCGTGCATCACCCGTGGGTCGCACTTGACTGTCCCATTGAGCTGCGTGCTACAACGGTAGGTCGCACTTGAATATTCGATCTGACGCTGCGTATCATTAAAAATGTAGTAGTAGGAAGAATTTGCTACAGTTGAAAATCTAAGTAATGGAAATTTTATGTATATTAATTGAAAACAGACAATGATGGGGGGGGGGGGGGGGGGGGGTAAACAAGAAAATATGGATGAGCTGTGAAAAATACATCTAAATCGGAGATGGTCGGGTGCGATAGTACCGCGCCGCCAGATGAGGTGAAACATGAACTCAAACGCCGTCTCACAGTGAGAAACATTAATATCGGCGCCGGCCTGAACTTGTTAAATAGCTTACAAAAATATGTTTTTACTTTTTAGAGCATTTTAGATAATTACGTAGTTTTATCTAAAATGCCCTAAAATAAAAAAAGCTTATTTTTTATTTATTTTTTTCTTATTTGCATTTTTGGCCCGGGAAGGAAAAACCACACAATTTTTCTTTACATGAAAAACCCCTGTGGCAGTTATTTTGATTGAAACAAGATATCTATTGCCCTTAATCGAATTTGTTTCCTAAATACTCAGCTAGTTTCAACTACGATTGCTGAGAGAATGTTTTCCACATTGAAGAAGTTGAAATCATGGCTCACGATTCCACAGGACGACTGACAGGACTCGCTCTGCTAAGCGTTCACCGAAATGTTAAAATTGAAATTAACGAAGTAATTTCCCATTTCACAGCAAGAGGGAAACGACTAAATTTAATTTTGCAATTTTTCTTTTTTTTTTACAAAAAGACGACCTTAATATTTTCTCTTTGGGAATGTAAATATATGTCATAAAAACAGGGTTAAGCAATATGCTTTCAATCATAACTTTTTAAATTTCGGAAGCTTTGTACTGCAGACCACGGAGCTCTTTGAGTTCACACTAATTCTCAGTTATTTTTTCGTCTCTGGAGAGTGTGAGACCCCTCCCCCTCCCATTCATGATCTATGTATACGGCCTGGAGCTAGGTGAATACTATCAACTCCCGCTCTATGGAGGAAATACACTATATCAACAAAATGGCATCGACAATTAAAAATTTAAATATTGGGAGTGCTTGGTAATATGCCTTTTGTCCTCCTCCGTACGTAGCCGAACAAGGTTCTGTTTTCCTCAGCAGTTTATGATGGTAGCTCTGATGTATACCTTCAGAGTTCCCCACTTACTAGCCTTAATCTCTCCAACTAGGCGGTGGCGCAGGCCGAGTTGCAAGCTACAGATTCCTTACTGTGATGCTATCCTAGGTTTGTCTAATCTAAAACTTAAGCGGCGAGGGCGGAGCCCGAGACGGCGCTGGCCGAAAGCCAAGCTAGAGATTCCTTACTGTGATGCTATCCTAGGTTTGCCTATCTTATACGCTTTAATTTTTTACTTGGGTGAACTTCCTCACTGCTATCTTAGGTTTGCCTATGTTCCAGTTATCTAGCTAGGTGATGGCGTGGGCCGAAGGCCATTTTAGTGTTACTTCTAATCTTACTGCCTTATTTGTTCTCTTGTCCTCTGTGCGTTAATTGCCTAACTTGGTGGTGTGTATGGGTGTGTGTGTTTCTGTTGTGTTGATGTATTCTATTAAATATCTGATGGTAGTGTGTGCGCTTCTGTATATCAATATATTTTTTATCTTTTATTTTCATTATTATGCTATGTATTTCAATATAGAATAAATAAATATGTTACAAATTATTGGTTTGTTTCCTTCTCTCGTTTCTTTCCATTTTCTTTTTCACTTTGCATTTTGATATTGATTCTATGATTTGTATTCTCATCGTTATTTTTACTTTTATTTTTATTTTATTTTTATTTTCTTATTCTTTCTTTTCAGGTGTGCATTTTTGAATTGCAAAAATTCTTTTGAGTATTTTCTCTCGAATTTAATGATTTTGAGTTCACCTTGTTACGACCCGATAAATGTAACAATGGCGACTCTCAACATGAGTAGGTTTTTGGCATATTTGGCGAATATGCCTCCACCGATATTTTCCCTATCTTTGCAATATGTTATATTGCATCTTTAGCCGTGTAGGCTGATTAGTTGGCGTTACCGAAACGTTTTCTGCTCTCGCCACTTCATCAGCCGTTTTATTCTAACAGCTATTCAATGGTCACTCCCTAGTTTGCATTTAGTGCATGAAATTTTTTTTTATATATATGCGTCGAATATTTATTATTCTGTGAAAATATATACATGTATGCGTTTTATTAGATCATACTTACACAGATCCTTAGGCCTGGCTGATGTTGAAAACTAAGTAAAAGGTGAGGAATTTTGTATGGGTCAATTTAATTGTTCATTTTGCAAAGTGTTGGGGTCAGAGTATTTTCTAATATGTAATTAACACTATATATAGATCTGTGAGATCTAGTCTCGAGCGTAAGGGAGGGTGCCGGTTTAGTAAAGCATAACTCAACTTTAAATTCAGTTCAAATATAACTTTTATTAAAGTAATTAACCTAAATATCCCAATTCATTTGTTTAAAAACTCCAATTCTAATAATAACTTAAAATCTATTAAAACTACTAATACTATTAAAAATTCAACTAAAATTCAACAACACAATGACGACAATTTAAAAAATCCAAAATAAAAATTCAACATAAAAGTTGTGCTGCTTTGCCCACACTCTCTGTTCTTACTGCTGTTCCTAGAAAGAAGAAGAAGAAAGTTTTTATTTCTTCGGAATTAGATAGCGACAATTTTAGTAGGAATTTCTGAGAAAGAGAGCGACGCTGTAGCAGAATTAAACTTCGGTTGCAACGTGCTGAAGCGTGTAAGCAGAATTATACTTCTGTTACAGTGAGTATTGAAACGCGTATGCAGAATTATACTCCTGCTACAACGTGCTGGGGCGTGCAAACAGAATTAAACTTCTGTTACAGCGAATGTCAAAACGTCTGCGCAGAACTATACTTCAATCGCAACGTTCTGCAGCTTGTAAGCAGAATTAAACTTCTGTTACACGATTGGGGATCAAGTGTCAGATTTTTGGGAGTGTGTATTTTAATAGAATTAGACTTCTATATGAAGGATAGAGCAAATTTATACTTTTGTTCCGAGGATGGGATTCAGATTAGACTCTGATGGAGGATATTTTCAGATAAAAGTCTGAAATTATAATATGCGGCAAAATTGGATGCTGGATATAAGTAGAATTATACTTCTACAATAATAGAATTAAACTTCTATATGAAAGATAGAACAAAATTATACTGTTGTTCAAAGGATAGGAAACAGATTAGACTCTGGTGGAGGATGCTTTCCGATTAGACTCTGAAAACCGAATGGTGATTTTGCTACGGCTTATAGCCACCCTGTACAGCTATGTCCCGGCATCATAATATGTTGCCCTTGCAACGCTTGGTTCGATGGTCCAAATTTGATTGTGGCGACACCAGCTGTTTGACGTAATGTCATTAGATGACATTACAAAAATGTAAATATGGTGGAGGTGTATGATTTGGTGAGTTTGTAGTAAATTTATATATTTTAATTAAAATATTAAACTTTTTGAATATTTATAGATGGAATGAACTCCGGGATGACTTGTAGGAGCGATTCGATCTGGTGAAACTCATTGTTCGGATAAGTATATTGAGTTCATTTACTATAAGTATAATTCTTTGTGCGGTTTTGTTTTTTTGTATTTTTTAGGACAAGGTGATTTCATTGAGGGATGTACTTTGATGGCGCGATCTCAACGAGGGATCTATAAATATGTATGTGGACTGAACATCCTCCACTCCCGTGAAGTTGGACTAAACTAAAAGGAAAAAATAAAAAAAAATTTCTAAGAAAAAACTTACAGAGTTTTGTTTGGAGAAGTGATATCCTTTCCTTTTCTTTTTCATTTTTATAGTGATGGCGCCGGGTATTTGGAATTGGAAGAAGGATTTTGCGCCACGGATTCTATCCTACTTAATATCTGATGATTTCAATAGACGAACAACATCAGGGCTGGCATTCATCAATTCTCTGATGTCTGGTGGTATTCCTGGATTTTAATTATTGGTTGTTGGATGATCTTGGAACTGTATCGGCGGGAGAATCGGTATATCCAAAGCTTGTGTTGGGGATTTCACTGATGATTCTGTGATGGACCTTTCTACAGCATTAATTCTGGTTTTCAAAATCTGAGAAGTGTTTGTTGTAGTAGGTGCTCTACTTGCTTCGATTGGCACTATTTCGTGTAGATTTCCAGGTAAATTCGGCTTTGTTTTATTAATAGCTGCTGGTCTTTGCTTGTGACAGTCTGCTGTGCTGTTTTTGTTATTGAGGTGTGTCCGAGAGCTTGTTGGGACTTTGTAAGTCTTAACATGATGTGGCTGCGTTGAAATACGGATTCCCGGGCAGTGGTTTTTTGATTGTGATTTGAAGTCATCCTTTGTCGTTTTGATGTTTGTTGGCTTCACGGGTATTATCGTATTCAAGTCTGGCATATTTCGTGGTGTTACGCTAGTTGCTGTAGGCAGTTCAGGACGGCGTGGCCGAGTTGGAATTCGAATTCCTGGACAATAATTCCTTGGCCTTGGTTTGAATTTCATGCACTCATTTGCTTTGGGCTTTTTTTTAAGCCTTTTTATTTCAGATGAAGCTAGCCTTGCTTCAAATGGCCTGAAGAGCTTGGTTAGAGGCACAACTTCATAAGGTGGTGGCCGTACAATGGCCGACTTCATTTTGGGAGCCTTCTTTGGTGTTGGTGGCAGAGGACTTATGGGTCTAATTGGCTTAAAAGAAGCCAAAAGTTCTGGTGGTGTGGGAGATAGGCCAGCATCCACAGAGTCTAAAGACTCAGAATTAAAAATCTCCAAGAGTTCTTCCAATCCAAAAAAAAATAAAAAATTAAAAGAACAAAAAAAATAAATAAAATAAAATAAAATAAAATCTGAAACTAAACCGCACTTGATGTTCATTTGTCAACTTTCAAATTTGAAGTGATTTTTGGCGAATTGTGGATTTATTTATATTCAAATAAAACGCTAGTTTTTTTAATTTTTGTACTGCCACAGAGTGTTAGTTATTGGTGGGGTTTTTGAATTACTGGTGAGAGATATCTGTTGAATGGAGGGGCAGACCTTTGCAATAGGGCGAGTCAGAATATATTTCGGTGTTTTAAGGGTAACTGTATTATGACCAGTATGAATTTCAATGATTCCTCCTAATGGACAGTTTCCTATAGGGATTTGGTCTTCTTTTATTAAAACGAGAGTTCCAGTTTTTAGATTTTCCTTTTCAGTCTGCCATTTATGTCGTTGATGTAAAGTATTTAGATAATCTCTTGACCACTGCTTCCAAAAGGTGTAGGAGAGCGATTGAATGTGTTGCCATCTTTTGAGAGGATGTGGAGAGGATTGAGTGGGGGAGGTTCACATTTAGTGAGGAGATGACGACCTGTTAAGAAGTGTCCGGGAGTGAGGATATTATAGTCAGTTGCATCATTGTACAGAGGGGATAGAGGTCGGGCATTTAAACATGCCTCAATTTGAACTAAGACTGTGTAGAGTTCTTCGTATGTGAGTTTTGTATCTTTAATGGTTTTGTAGAGATGGCGCTTGGTGGATTTTACACCAGCTTCCCATAGGCCTCCAAAGTGAGGTGCTGCAGGAGGGTTAAAGTGCCAAGTTATACCTTGGTTAGCAATTTCGTTTGCTAGATCGACTTCGATTGCTTTGATTGCTTTTTCTAGATTTGACTGTAAAAGTCGATTGGCTCCAACGGAATTAGTACCTCAGTCAGAATAAACGTGTGAGCAGAGGCCTCTACGTGCAACAAATCGTTTGACCGCGGCTAGGAAAGCTGGTGTTGACAAACCAGAGACGAGCTCTATGTGTATAGCCTTAGTGGCTAAGCAGACGAATAAGCAGATGTATGCTTTTGTTATCTTCGTTCCTCTTAGTGTTGATGTTTTCATATCAAGCGGGCTTGCATAGTCTACCCCAGTGTGTTGGACGGGTAAAGATATATTGACTCCAGCTGAGGGTAGAGAACTCATTAACTGAGTGTTAGGCCTTGCATTGAACCAATCAACAATCAACGCATTTGTGGATGCTATGTCTAATAGTATTCGTGCGTTTAGTAACCAAAAGTGATTCCTTATAGTGCTTAATATTATTTGGGTGCCTCCATGTAACGTATAATGGTGGATGTGATCTATAAGGATATTGGTTATATGATGGTTATTAGGGAGTATTATAGGATGTTGTTGGTCGTAATTTAACGGAGATTTTGTAAGACGACCTCCAACTCGGAGAATGTTGGCAGAGTCGAGCGTGGGATTGAGGGATAGAAGTCGACTACTTTTTTTAGGAAGGGGAAGATTCTTTAGTAAGTGGGAGATTTCGTTGGGGAATGTAATGTTTTAGAGCAATTTAATTAGACATTGTTCCGCCATTTTTAGTTCGTGTACTGATAATAATTGACTAGTCGGACGTAGTTTGCGTACACTATTTATGAATCGGAGACATTAGGCGGTCATTCTTATCGTTTTTTGAAATGATGAATATTTGTGAAGCAAAGAAATTTGTTCATCGATTGTAGTAGTGAGAACCTTTGATCTCTTTTTATACTCTAATTGAGTGTGCGCTTCTGGCGTTTATTGAGGCCACAATTGATCATCTTGATATAACCAGTCTGGATCATTCCACCATATTGATGCCGTAGCTAAGGTGTTTGGTGGAATTCCTCTAGATGCTATAGCAGCTGGATTGCACTTTGAAGGAACGTGTTCCCATATGGCTAGTGGAATGTTTTCATGTATTTCGGAGACACGGTTAGCCACGAACGTTTTCCAGGTGGATGGGTGTTTTTGTAACCAAGCTATATTAGAGTCTATATTAGAGACATAACTTCAAAACGGATAGGATGAGAGAAAAAATGTGTCGACCACTGGAAAGGTCCAACGATTATCTATCTACCAAAGTTTAAATCATCATCAGAGGGTGTATATTTTAAAAACCCGTTATCTCGGGAACCGATACGATTTCCCCTCCCCCACCCATACAATTTTTTGTTTGTCTAAGCATGACTTATCCGTAGCCTTCGGGTGTCAGACCACATACGGGACACCCTGTATAGGGATAATTTGCCCCAGAGAAATCAAAGAAGCGCATTTCAAGGCACATGTAAGAATAGAATAGACATAATTAGCATAAGCATAAACAACTAACCACATTAGAACACACGAACAATATAGGCACTATCGAAACTAATATGCACCGTATAGAAATAATTATAACTAATAATATTAACATCCCTAGGCCTCATACCGTGACGAAGGAGCAATGACCCTGAGAGAGGTAACGGGAGGTTTTAGAAATCTCACGGATAACGACATAAATCCAGACATCAATAGCAGACGAAATAGAAATAAACCAACCAATGCAATACAGGAACCAGAACGTTAGCAGAAAGAACGAACAGATACACCAAATATGAAAGAGGAGACTCCCCAAGATAGAACATAAAATTCTAGCAACACTAGCCAAGCTTAGAATATTCCTAAGCAAGAAAAAGGATATCATCATAATGGAAGCCGACAAAGGCAAAGTAACGGTAGCCCTATATAAGAAAAGATATGATGAGCTACTGAATAAGATGATTGAAGATGGTATACGGAAAGGCATATATCAGGAAATACAAAACCATGATGTATCCAAGCTACAGAAAAAAAAGCTCATGCAAGTGGAGGCTGCAGGCAATTGCCAAGCATGGCTTACATATAAGTGATAACCAGGAAAATTCAAGGCATCAGAATAGGAAAGAAGCCATTATGATGGCGGACCTAAACGATTATCAAAATGAGATAAGCGTACGTTCAATAATGTTAATTTAGCACGCCTGAAGGATAGCATAAAGCAGATAATAGAACCCGGAATAAAGAGAACCTACAATGTAGTGAATCTACTAGGGCTGAGAGATTTCAACCTGAGGCAGGCCAACTATTTCAGGGCAAGAGACGCCATATACATTCAGAAAAAGGGACCCCAATGGGAGGGAAAGCGTCCACAAAATATGCCAGCCTGTATATTGATTTTGGAATAAATAGAATATACACCCAACTGATGAACATAAGAGTAGAGATCATGAGAATCTATGTGGATAATTTTCTACTCTACGCCAAAGAAAGCCGCATACAAATGATCAAGGAGCTACTAGAGAAAGAGCTTAGCATGGAATTCACAGTAAAGTTGGAAAACGAAGAGAAATGTATCAACAGTTTGGATATAACATTCCGGAGAACGGAGACCAAATTCTTAACAAAATGGTATAAGAAGACCATCGCATCGAATATATTAATAATTTCTACTCCAATCAGCCTCTACAATATAAAACCAATGCAATTACAGAGAGAATAAACAATGCGCTCACAATAACAGAAAATGAACATATCCAACAAATAATGAACGCATTGTGTGAGGAGCTGAAGGATAATAATTACCCTTTAGCAGTAACGAAATCAAATTTCTATAAGCCCATTAGCAAAGGCAAGCATCCAGTACATAAAAAAGACGTCATAATGTCAGCAATGAGAAGAATGTTCACAGGATTTAACCATACAGAGAAGGCAGATAAATCGGAACCAACTGATTCACAAGTAAGATATGCACCATTAAATTCTGGGACCGAGACGAACCAGGAAGACAACCACAGGAGGAAAAAGAGTGAAGAAATGGGCAAGAAATTCATTAAAATGCAATATCTTGGGAAAGAAACATCCCAATACAAGAAAGACATCAACGGTATCACGAAAGATGTTAAAATACAAAGAAGCCAAAGGTACCAAATAAGGAATCCACACCTATAACAAAAGTAGTAAGACAAAGCACGTAACAATACCGGAGCAATGGAACATCATAGCGCTATATGGATGTGAGCAATGTGAACAAGAATTTATAGCACACACTTTGTGAAAAGATATAGAAGAGCTAACACGAGCCTACTATGAAAATGCAGGAGGAAAACTGATGCACCACATGACTGAACTAAACCACACCGTAAAGAGCAAATTATAATTATAGATAAGGTAAGGGGCAGGGCAAAGGTGGCTAAATATATAACAGCCAACTGGAACGTCAGCAATACCCGGAGCTCTATCGTAAGCCTCAATACGGAGCTAACAGGAAACCATTTCAGGAATTGCATAAACCGCGGCGCATCCACCATAGCAAGCAGAAGATCATAATAAGAGCGAACAATAACCGGAACACAGTAAGCAATGCATAGGAAGAGACGTAATTAACCAAAGTAGTAAAAGTCACATATTACCGAAGAAAAATAGATAAGATATGAAGGAAGTATAATGAGAAATACCAAAACCAAATCAAACCACTGTCACAGAAATGCCTAATTTAGAATTAATGGAGAGATGCAGATAAGGATAGAAGCAAAGAAGAGGGAGAGAAACAAAAATAGTATTAAATAAATTTAAATACATTATATGTAATAAATGTGGAAACGTAGATATGTATATATATGTGTTTTCGAATGAATAAGTCATAATAATAACCACAAGTAAGATTCCATTTGGTTTATATTGTTTTACCTCATTCCATGAAAACGCAGAAAACCACCTTAAATTGAGCAAAACAATGAATAAAAAGGGAAAAATAAGGTGAGACCAATCTCTACTACCATTTAGAATTAGAATATTCTTTAGGGAATGAAAATTTACTAGTGTGACATACCTATAAACCTACATATAAATATACCTACATACCTACCTATATAAATAAATATCTATCTACATACTTACAAATAAATATGTGCCTACCTACCT
The DNA here is from genome assembly GCA_963930735.1 of Dioctria linearis. Lineage (NCBI taxonomy): Eukaryota > Metazoa > Arthropoda > Insecta > Diptera > Asilidae > Dioctria > Dioctria linearis. The sequence goes on along the minus strand of OZ005740.1, from coordinate 76,408,369 downwards.
ACATATCTACATACATACCTATCTGCTTTCAAAATGTTATGACATACTTATTGGCCAAGCACAATGAGTACTCATTACATTAAAATGATTCCGACACTTGTCATACATAAAGAAATACGAAACTAGCTCATCCTTGCCCAATACACAATCGCATCAACATAAACAAACTAAATCTATTAACGCTACCCACTAAAGTAGCACGCAAGTAACAAGCAGTGACGAAATATCGATCACTGACCACGACTCAACATGAGGGCTTCGATGAGGAAATAATAATAAAGTAAGTAATCATAATAGTAATTATTTTTATCATACGCTAATTTTCTGCTATCTAGCTACTCCCCGATTGAATATCTCTGGAGTTAACGCTTTAATAGCTGCTCCACTTAAATCACGTTAAGAGTAAAGCCCGTAGGCTGCTCTTCGTGCATTTATTATATTTGTGTGGTGTATTTGTATTTGTCAATCTAAAGTGTTTAGAGCGTTTTTTGTATTCCAAACTGATTTAAACAGACATTATTAGTGAACATTTTATTTTGAGTAAGTGCGTTTGCAGAGGTGGGTCGCATGGCCGCCATCTTATAATCGAATCCACTTGCTAATTTGGTTCAGCAATTAAATATTTGTTACTAAATACTCATTCAGTTCGAGCTACTTGTGCATCGCTGTAAAGACAAACCCATTGGCGTTTTTTGCATAACCAACTGGCGCTGAAACATCTTGATTTGTTTCACCACAGTCTGCTGAAATTGCTCCTGAGTGGAGCTGGTATTGCAATAATCGAGCCCGACGCTATATCATCACGATAATTTCTAAGCTAACTTGTGTTAGCTGCGAAGTTAACTTCAACACCAAGGACGTAGAGCAGCATCAGGAAATACTGATACTCCCGGTTCATGCGAAGACTGGGCGGCTTAGTATCACTGGAGAATATTATATTTTTTGAGACTCTAGGAATGCAACGTTAATGCTGCCAGCAGATATTTGTTAAACGACTGGAAATACATCTTCATTACAGCCAGCATACGCTTGTATTCACCTGTGACTGAAGGCACTACTGAAAAACAACATAAGCTCATAGCCTAATAATGGCATTAGTCAGATCCGGCAAACCCTAATTGTCTGATACTTGTATATTGTGCTGCCACGTTATTAAGGAAGTAAGGTTAGAGATTTAGTTAGCATTACACTATTATTAGCACTGGAGAATATTACATTTTTTGAGACTCTAGGAATGCAACGTTAATGCTGCCAGCAGATATTTGTTAAACGACTGGAAATACATCTTCATTACAGCCAGCATACGCTTATATTCACCTGTGACTGAAGTCACTACTAAAAAACAACATAAGCTCATAGCCTAATAATTGCATTAGTCAGATCCGGCAAACCCTAACTTTCTGATACTTGTATATTGTGCTGCCAAGTTATTAAGGAAGTAGGGTTAGAGTTTTAGTTAGCATTACACTATTATTAGCATTGTACATATGTACATTAGTCATGTGTTTACAGTTTTAACCATTAACAATTTGCGTCAAATAACTACAGAGCGTTCGTATCAACCAGCTATTGAGGTGCTCACCAATATAATAACTGTCAGCTTCTGTTGTACCTGATATTACGAGTAACTCAGCTGTGCCACGTACTTCCAACGGAGGTAACTTCAAACAGACTGGCACCCCCAACCTGGCCAAGAGCTCTAAGAAAATTATCAACAAGAAAAGGCACTCGGCACCCGCGACTCGGCTGGGACTACGTGGTCTCAAGCTTCAGTGAAACCCGACGTAACGACCGCACAGGGTATCTGTCACAGTCCTAACGATGCTGAAAATTTTTTTGATACTGTCAGCGGCCCTGTGACGAATTCCAATAACTTCTTCAGTGTGCGTAACTTGACTCAAGTTGAGCCATACGGATGTTGAGCTCGAAGGAAATCTATTGTCACTTTCGGTAGACTCCAAGCTGGTCGTTCCAACGCCACCTAATCTGTCCAATCTACTGCTTGACCTGCGCAGCATAACTGAAACCCTGAACACAGATCTCAGCTGTGTCCGAACCCTGATTTCCAAACTTGATACCGATAGGAATCCTAGTAGTACTAGCGCTGAGACAGTGCACAAGAGAAGGACCCTTATCATAAGGAACTTGCCAGCTGTGGCATTTCATCAGGATAATACGAACACATTCCCAGCTCTTTGTACTAGTATAGGACTCGACCCAGCCTTCACTTCAAATATTGTATCTGCAGTCCCACTTAAGTGGACGAGCGGTAGCGTATCACCCACCCGTATTTCTAGGCCTATGACCTTCTTGAAATTTAACAGTGCGGTGAATTGCTCGCATTTCTTTCAGGCCTACCTGAGGCAGCTGAAAACTAAGCCCCTAACTATAGACACCATTATCCCAAGTGCACCACCATCACGAGTATATATTAACGAGGACCTTGATAATAGTGTGCAGTCTCTGCTACATCTGGCCCTCACTCTCAAAAGGAAAGATATCTTGTGGAGGGTGGCCACCAGAGATAGGCAGGGGTATGTTATCCGGCGCTCTGTGCATAACGGCACGGGTCTGATATACGAGCACTTAACCGAATCCTTAAACGCTAGTTGTCTTGCTGGCACAGCTGGCTTTACGTCTGGTAATAATGCACCACGTGCTTCCGTCTAGGGATGCTCTCCCACAGTTATTACCTCCATCTAAATTAAATATATTCTCCTTCAATGCCAGGTCATTGTTAAAAAATCTTGCCGAAATTAGGCAAATAGCCCTCAGTTGCAGTGCAGGTGCTTTGATGATGTGTGAGACATGGTCTAAGACACACCATACGTCGAAAATGCTTGAGATACCGGGAGACAAGCGGGACAGACTCGATAGGGTGGGTAGTAGGGGTTGAGGGGTGGCTGCTCATGTAGATAATACCCTGCAATCCAAAACAGTTGGTCATTTGATCAACGATTGTCGGGAACTACTATCGGTCCTGATCTAGGGTGATGATATTGGTGGTCCACTCGAACCTCCCACTCTAGTGGTTGCTTGTAGAAGAGCGCCACCTTCCAGGATCGTGGCCTGGTGCAACTTAGCGATTTTCTTGACCTAGTCTTAAATGGCTGTCCTCGACTGGTAATTGGTGGGGACTTCAACATTGATGTGAGCGTTAAGACCACCCTGAGTGGAACGCTTAAAGATGCCTTTACAGAGCGGGACCTGCTAATATTGAACGATCTGCCTACAAGACATGGTGCCACATCGGCTACAGTACTGGACCTCCTTATCACCAACCCTAATTTCAGACCATCTCTGACTGGACAGTGCCCTGGTGTCTCTGACCATGAAATAATTTTTGCCACCTTTGATAGCGACTGCGCTGCACCTGTTAGGCAGAGAAGCTTTGGGAACCTTTCCACCATTCAAATGAAATGTCTCATTGCCGACATTGCTGCTACATGCTCCATGATTGCCAGTTATCTATCAAATCGTTATCACATCGTTGATGCAAATGGTAAGAGATCGCGGCCAGCGGTCATGAGCTCCGGCGTCCCACAGGGAGCGGTTAAGGCTCCCTTTCTCTTCTCCATGTTTATCAACGATGTGGCTCATATTTTGGCCGGGTCGCCTTCTGCGGCCGGCCACCACTTCCACTTATATGCTGATGATCTGCAAATTTATGATGCGTCTTCGGTTAGCAATCTTCCAGTTATAATTGCGTCGCTCAACAGTAAACTTGGCAATGTGTCGCGATGGTGTCCCATGTCATCTGATCCCCCCGCTGATCTTGCGTGGCTCAGTCATACCCATCTCAATGGGTCATGTGAAGAACTTGTGCCTGCTGATGGACACTCATCTCAAGTGGGGACCACAAGTGAAAACGACGTGTGCTAGGATCTATGGTGGACTTCGCTCACTGTATATGGCGGCGCTCAAACTGCCTCCTGGCATACGGATGAGGCTAGTAAAGGCGCTTATAATTCCGCATTTTCTATATGCTGACATTGTAATGTATCCTCTGCAGAGCGGCGTAATGGACAAACTCATGCGCGCTCAAGACTTGTGTCCAATTCGTGTTTGGTATCCGTCGCTCTGAACACATTTCACCATTCGTAAGCCCTTTCCTCCCGCGCATGCTTCCCTATCTGTATAAAGTGCGTGTGCTCACCTTTATCATGCGTTCAAAGCTCAAGCTGCTCCCAGAGTACGTCAACATCAAATTCAGCACCTCTCGTATCACGCAATCTCGAACTGTGACCCATTATGGATCCAAAAGTGTATACGGACAGGGGGTTTCGTGCTGGAATGCCCTGCCAACTCTTATTAGGGAATGGACCAACCTGGGTAATTTCAAGATTGGTGTTCTGAACCATGTGATCTCCCCACAGTAATCAGCTAAGTGTGAATCTAGCGCAATTACAATGCGAATGACACTATCGTGATATGTAAATATTGATGTTCTGATGTTCTGATTGATTGATGTTCTATTGATGTCTGGCTTTAGCTGGCAATACGCCATATGTACAGGCAATCATCAGTGTTGCCACAGTTAAGCTAATATATAATATAACATAATAACATAGTGTCATATGTGCAATATGCAACTCCTAGTACCGCGCTCCGCATGTTACCTGCAAACGGAGCATGCTAACCTGAAATGTATCTACGGTGTAGGGACTGGTTCAATCTTGACTCTGCTAGTAACCCGTGGTTGAATGCACCTCAACGCAGTTGACCAACGTGTCCCTTGTTAGTAGACAGTCAACTATTTTAAAGCCAAAATATGTAAGATCTCATATACATACCTGCTATGTAAACTGCAACAAATAATAAACAAATAAACGAATAAATAATCTAATAATGTACCTGTCTGTATTCGGATCTAAATCTAAGCATCCCATTTCATGTAACTTGTGTAACAATTGGCAATCTAGTCTTTAATTTGTAACACTAGTCATAGTACTAAGTAGGACCATATGCCAGCCTCAGTAGCTGAGGGCTTAACTATATTCACCACTGTAAGTCTCATCTGTATATACCATTGTAAGTCTCTAGCAACCTTGCATTATAACATAGTATCATTACTCCATTATAACCAACCACTATGTTATGCTATGTTAACAGTCACTTGAGCTATCTTACCTATGTAACTTGCACCAGGTTAAGGTAGGCTTTGGGAAAACCAACCGTGCAATCTTAGTAACGAATCTCCGAACCATGTACCTAATAGCTCTAAAAAAACTATGTAAGTTATATATACTATTAAACATGTAAATCGCTTTACTCAACGCTATTAACGTGCCGCTCATGCCGGGGTATGTAATAAATAAACTTTGAATTGAATTGAATTCAATATTAGATAAACCAAGCAAACATAAATTAAAGCTTTATCACATGGCGACCGTGACATCGTAGCTACATCGAATCTACAATCTTCAAGAAAAGACCGTGATTTTGTAACATTTACGCTACGACGAATCTACAATCTTCAGGAAAAGACCGTGATTTCGAAGTACTTACGCTACATCGAATCTACAACCTCCGAACTACAATTTCTTTGGACCTGTTATACGATGAAAATATATTACATTACAAATTCTTTAGACTACAAACAATCAAGAACAGCATGGAAAGTTTTTAACATCAGTGACAATCTAAGAATAATAAATGGTTCGGACAACGAACGACAAATTATCACAACTTTGTAAATAATATTTATATCATTGTAAGATATAACAATCAACATGACGATTCCCATCAATAAACGCTGAAATGCTACCAGAAGACAATTTGTAGAACAAAAATGGAACAAAAATAGTAAGACAACAATTGGAACACGGAGCGTTATTTAAATAAAATAATTTAAACTTTGGGAGCTGAAAAACTAACAGGGACTGCGATAAAGAATAACCAAGTAGTTAGAGATTAATTTGATTTTGAGATAGACAAGTTAACTTTATAATTTCCTGGTAGATCAAACACATAAATAGAACTAGATACAAAGCAGTAATAAATTATTCCTTCCATCAGTAATAAATATGAAGTACGGAAATTTTTTAGCAATAAATATATATAAGGATAATACTATAAATAATAGATTGATAATTTAATTTGACGCAAAATATTTATTTTTCTCATAGATAGAGATTTATAGAACAATTATTTAAAATAATATTTCTCAATATAAGAAAATATTTTAATATAAATAATATTTTTTTTCATATAAATAGATAGTAGTAAATTTATATAACCATGGGAAAAACGCAATCTAAAAACTCACATAACAATGGAGAAATTGTTAATAATCTCGTTATCGATGACACAGTAAAAGTGGAAAATAGCCACATAGTGACACTGTTGCTAATAATAGCAATTCTTAAACTGATCCAAATCATTTACGTTCTTTACAAAGACCATAAGAGAAGTTTGAGAAAAAGATATTAAAATGCAGTGTTAAAAGTTTAAATTTTTTCTAGACAGATCTCTTCTCATTATTTTCGTTCGCAAGAGCTTAAATTAATTTAAAATACTTTAAACTCCGAAAACCGACTGAATGAACGTACGGAAATAAATCACCGTAAAGATGAATGGCACGATTCGACTTCAACTATAGCTAAGAGACCAAAAATAAGAGCAACATTAACAGAGAAATTAATTCACAAATGCAACAAATGCATGTATGTCTCTGATAATATGGGTGATCTTAGAAAACAAATCGAAATCAATCATCTTATGGACAAATAAATTAAGAACAGGTATTCAGGATAGTAATTAAATACAATAAAAAGGAAAAGAAATAATAATTATCAATATTTCAAAAATAACTATAAAAACTTAATTAGTGAAACGACTGATAAAATAATAAATATGTGTTAATAATTTTTTATAATATTGAAAAAACAAAAATCTGAATTTTATAGAATAAATCGATTTCAATACGTAATGTTACGCTATTAGACGTTATAATAAATAAAAACAAACTGTAAGCGTTATATAATGGAAGCTAACTTTGACGAAGCAACAAGGCCAACAAAACGAACAAAAATATATAACAAAACATCATTATATGGAAGACAAATAGCATCGAAAATTTGCAGTAAAACTCCTAACAAAAACGTGTAATTCAAAGATTATTTGGTACGTCTTTGAAAACATGCTACAACATCTGTAAGAAGATTACTGCTAAATTTCGATGAAAATAAAGCTCGATAATGGAAAAATGCCAACATCGACCCAGTCTGATCAACTGTGCGTTAAAGAAGTACTATCCCGAAAGAAGGCTACTAACTTGCTACAAAAAAAAATAATAGCTGCAACTGTAAAAGAGTAAACATAAGAAATGTGCACAAAATAAAGAATAAAAATATAGAATTATAGAATGAATAGAACTTGCATTAGAGCAAGCAAATCGAAATATTGGAAGTCAACCAATGAGTAGAACCCACACTAGAGCAGTAAAATCGAATGATTGGAGATTGACATTAATTAAAAATATCAGACCAAGAGTCTGACGAGTTCTATAGAAAGCCAAATAAATTATTTAATTAATATAGCCGCATTTAAAGAAAGAAGATAAAAATAGAGAAACATTACAAGTACAAGAAACGAAAATATATATATACGAGAAATGAATAAACAACAAACCTAAGGCCATTCAAAATAATGATAAAATAAAGTTAACGGCCAAAAGAAATTACGCCCATTATATAACGTAAACGTACACGGTCATAGGAACAGATACGATTAATAAATATTATTACAAAGTTAATACACATTCATGAACATTATAATTAAAAGCATTAAATCATACAAAATGTAACAAAAAAAAAATGTATGAAAATCATTAACACAAATTATACAAAAAAAAAAAAAACAAAAATCAACGAAAAAATTAACGTCAATGAAAATTATCTGATCGATGTAAAGATAGATATAGAAAATATACATATAAATGTAACATATACTGTAAGTAGATTATAAACAACTCATAATTTAAATGTTCACTATTCCATAATTCACATATTCCATAATTTAAAAAAAAAATTTTTGTTATAAAAACACGAAGCCTAATGATCGTTTAAGAAAAAAAAGGGGGAGGTGTGGCATACCTACATACCTACATATAAACATACCTACATACCTACCTACATACATAAATATCTATCTACATAGCTACATATAAATATCTACCTACCTACCTACAGATCTCCATACATACCTACCTACATTCAAAATGTTATGACATACTTATTGGCCAAGCACAATGAGTACTCATAACATTGAAATGCTTGTCATACGTAAAGAAATACGAGACTAGGTAACCCTTACCCAATACACAATCGCATCAACATAAACAAACTAAATCTATTGACGCGACCCACTAAAGTAGCACGCAAGTAACAAGCAGTGATAAAATATCGATCACTGACCGCGACTCAACATGAGGGCTTCGCTGCGGAAATAATAATAAAGTAAGTAATCATAATAGTAATTATTGTTATCATATGCTAATTTTAACTTGTATAAATAAGCTAAGGAAATTAAAGAAAACAACCATTATTAGAAGTTCACTCATCGTGTTTCAATTCAGGTGGAGCTCTACTATCTAGCTGCTCCCCGACTATATCTCTGGAGTTAACGCTTTAATAGCTGCTCCTCTTAAATTATGTTAAGAGTAAAGCCCATAGGCTGCTCTTCGTGCATTTATTAGATAAACCAAGCAACCATAAATTAAAGGTTTATCACACTGGAGAATATATTAATAATTATACAAGAAGACAAGAATAAAATAGGAAGCATACACGCAAATATGAAGCAAATGTGATTATAAGAAACCATTACTGAATGCGAAAACCACCCTTTTTCCGATACAATCCCAATAAAAGGACAAGCAATATAAGCGAAGGCAAAAACCACCCATAGATATATATATATTTTTTAGAAAGCTAAGTGGCTAAGTGAAACAAAGAGTAGCTGTACCTATAGAGAAATTTGTGAAGAAAATTCATAATCTTGTTTGTAATAATAATAATACAAATGTATTAAGTTCTTGATAGAATCACGCAAAGCATTTAGGCAATAAAAGCAGTTAATTGTATATGAAATACATAATAAGTGAGATAAGAAATCCCAAGCCAGCAAGAGAAAGATATTGGAAAAAGGTAAGGTATGTATTCATTCTCAGTACATAATGAAAAAAACTAAGGATCTAATAACTTTAGATAAAATCTGACTGTATGAAAGAAGACCGACGCATAATTAGAATAATAATAATAGGAAATATACCACGGGAAGCAAATAAAGCAGTTCCAGCATAGAGATCTTAGGTGAGAAATCAGAGTTAAGCGGAATTAAATTAAATTAATGAACACTTAATCCATAGTTAAGCACTATAGCAGTGCAAGGAAAACAGAGCATTGAAAGTAGCACAGAACTAGAAGGAGAATAGGCAGTTAGAAGCACTATAGAACCGAAAACAACAGGAAACCGCGCATTTCCAAGGTAAAGCGAAGTAAGCACTATTAATGCGCATAGTCATCGAGCAATATATGCAAACAATCCTAGGTTTAAGTCACACATATATATATTTTTATGAAAAGAGCAGATTATTAGCTCAACTAAGTAGAAAGCAGCCAGCTCAGCACAGGAATCCACGAACCTCACTTGCAAGCAAAACACTGAAACAAACCATATACAAGTTAGCTTGTAGAAAGAACTATGCACATCACAGCATATTAGTATGATTGAATGGATACGCATCCCACGATGATAGATGCATTACATGCAAAGTAGAATAATAAGATAATAACGCGTGTATGTGTAGCAATTTTAATAGAGTTCAGTAAGAGTTTTTTCAATACACAACACACATAAATTATCTTAGAGATTAGGACAAAACTAGTTAAGAACATATGCAAATAAGTTAGCGAATTACTTAAAATACTCGTTATGCTTTTACCACCATTTGGAAGTGGAACGGCGCCCACGTGTATAACTAGGCGCAACTGCCATGAAGAGCATAGGAGGCAGGGGCGGATTTCCCTATAGGCCGAGTAGGCCCGGGCCTAGGGCGGCAGATTTAGGGGGCGGCAAAACTTGCTTATTTTTGTGAAAAAAATGAATGATTATATTTATGTAATACATATGTTTGTAAAATCCGAAGAAATGTTGTTCCTATGTTCCCTGAGTTTTATTAACTTATTAATTTGAATGGAATTTTTTGCTGTTTGAATGATTTTTGATTTTTTCTTGTAGTTGTGGGTATTTCATTACATTTTTATACTTTTTCGTTTTTTTAAATAAAATAATTCGTTGGAAAGTGTTATTTTTAATTCTACTCCATTTTTTTCAAATCTACTCCGATTTATGAGGCAGCTTACTCCGCTAATTCTAGCCTGGGGTCCCTTCACTGGATATAGATCATTCAATTTTTCGTGTTTTACAGGGAGTAGGGGGGCGGCAATCTTCCATAGGCCTAGGGCGGCCAAGTGATCAAATCCGCCCCTGATAGGAGGATGACCTGAAAAGAGATGGAAGCAAAAAAGCACATATTAGATAACATAAGGGGCAATAGATATACTAAGTACTATAATGCCATATCTGAAAGTTAAGCATAAAGAATAAAACAGCGAATACAAAAAGAAGAAAAAAGAAAAAATAAATAATTCTTATATTAAAATATATAACATCAGCGTGAAATTCAATGATATAGAGAGTAAGATAGAGTAGGGATAGGATTTTAGCAGGAATTAGATAAGGCTAGCTATGGGAAAGGGAACACAAGCATATTCAGTCATAACGCAGCGCACCAACTCATACAGCAGAACGCCAGACACAAGCATGCAATCCAACATTGACACCTCTACATGAAATAACAGGACATGATAGCGGGAAAGATGAAAGATCTGCAGGATAGAAAATGTAAAAACATAGATTAGTTAAAAAATGTAAAATTTGGTGATAGAAATAGAGGAATCATAAACTAGAAGAAGAGATTAACAAATAATTCAACTCGAGACCAGGTGGCAATCTCAGAGAGCACGGACGTGCCAATCCAATCATGGATGGTAGCTATCATCTAAGGAAACTGATGAGTAGAACGGAGTTTTGCGCACAGCAATCTGGAAGAAGGAAGAAATGGAAAATCTTAAACAAAGTGTCACCATGTTCTATAAGACACAACATATATAATAAACACTTATTTAAGATAGACACTCTCACGACGCAGGCAAGCACCAGTTATGTGAGGGAGCAACAGCCGACCAAAACCGAGGGCAGTCCAGACGGACTTCCTGAAAGAAACACTATATACGGGGACCATGACAGAACAATAAACAAATTAATATAAGGAAGCACGATTAATGGTAAAGAGTGTAGAAAAATGCAAAAGAAATTCAAGCAATATAAACAATTCACACTGGAAACTGACAAGCATCTGAAACATCTTCTTCTACCCAAAGCATAGGGGAAGAAAGAGACATTAAGCCACTGAGCATCGTAACACGCAAGATAAGGGAATAGAGGTTACATGCATAAAATAATGAAAATGGGCCATCCCGCATGCAAAATTATGAAGCAGAAAAATGTATGGACTCACAAGCACACAGTAGATAAGGTTTGTCGATCAGTTCCGGCATTACAGTGAGAAACTATATCGGAAACTATACCATAATTTAATGAATACGCAATTCAGTAAGATATACCAGAAGATGAGACACGGTAAGGAGGGCAAGATAAATTTGCTAATCGCATGATTATTAGACATGGCAGTACGTCAAGCACAGAAGTCATCTGAGCAGAACAAAGCAAAGAATAAAGTAATGAATGGAAAGATTATAGGGCAACTTATGAAATATAGAATTACTATATAACATAGATAGCTGAGAACAAGGATCTATATATAGTGTTAATTACATATAAGAAGATACTCTGACCCCAACACTTTGCAATATGAGCAATTAAATTGACCCATACAAAATTCCTCACCATTAACTTAGTTTTCAACATCAGCCAGGCCTAAGGACCTGTGTAAGTAAGATAGAATAAAACGCATACTTGTAATATATTTGCATAGAATAATAAATATTCGACGCATATATATAAAATGAAAAGAATTCATGCATTAAATGCAAACTAGGGAGTGACCAAACACTCATTGAATAGCTGTTAGAAATAAAACCGCTGATGACGCTCTGTGGCGAGAGCAGAAAACGTTTCGGTAACGCCAACCAATCAGCCTACACGCCTAAAGATACAATATAACATATTGCAAAGATAGGGAAAATATCGGCGGAGGCATATTCGCTAAATATGCCAAAAACCTACTCATGTTGAGAGTCGTCATTGTTACATTTATCGGGACGTAACAAAGTGAACTCAACAACATTAAATTCGAGAAAAAATACTCAAGAGAATTTTTGCAATACAGAAATGCACACCTGAAAAGAAAGAATTAGCAAATAAAAATAAAATAAATATAAAAATAAAAATAACGATGAGAATACAAATCATAGAATCAATATCAAAACGCAAGGTTTAAATGAAAATGGAAAGAAACGAGAGAAGGAAACAAACCAATAATTTGTAACAAATTTATTTATTATATGTTGAAATACATAACATAATATTGAAAATAAAATATAAAAAAATATATTGATATACAGAAGCGCACACACTACCATCAGATATTGATTAGAACATAACAACACAATAAAAACACACACACCCATACATACCACCAAGTTAGGCAATTAACGCACAGAGGACAAGAGAACAAATAAGGCAGTAAGATTAGAAGTAACACTAAAATGGCCTTCGGCCCACGCCATCACCTAACTAGATAACTGTAACACGTAGGATAGGAAAACCTAGGATAGCAGTGAGGAAGTTCACCCAAGTAGAAAATTAAAGCGCATAAGTTAGGCAAACCTAGGACAGCTTCACAGTAAGGAATCTCTAGCTTGGCCTTCGACCTGCGTCGCCATGAGCTCCGCCCTCGCCGCTTAAATTTTAGATTAGACAAACTTAAGGTAGCATAGCATTGAGGAATCTCTAGCTTGGGCTTCGGCCTGCGCCGCCTCGGGCTCCGCCCTAGCCACTTAAGTTTTAGATTAGACAAACCTAGGATAGCATCACAGTAAGGAATCTCTAGCTTGGCCTTCGGCCTGCGCCGCTTAAGTTTTAGATTAGACAAACCTAGGATAGCATCACAGTAAGGAATCTCTAGCTTGGCGTTCGGCCGGCGCCACCGCCTAGTTGGAGAGATTAAGGCTAGTAAGTGGAGAACTCGGAAGGTACACATCAGAGCTACCATCATAAACTGCAGAGGAAAACAGAACCTTGTTTGGTTATCGCAACGCCCTGAGCATAGCATTAATAACCAACTTAAAAGTAATAATAACAATACCCAAAACTGACAATGCTGATAAATGTTATTAATATACTGAAATGCTACGGTGGATAAACTAACACCATGCAATGATGGAAAGTAGTGCACCATCTGATTGCACACCGCTTCGCCAACCAACGGTCCCCACTGTACATAGCACTGTAGATATTCAATTTCAATTCAATTCAATTTAATTTATTCCAAGGCATTGTACAATTAAGATATAATCTTTTTTACTTGTACAAGTTAAATCTATCATAAGCAAAAAAAAATAAAAATGTATATGTATAAATGGAAAAAAAAGAGACATGAGAAAAAAATAATAATAAAATAAAATCAAATAATATAAGTATGATACAAGAAATAAGCTACTAAATTTACTGCTAAAAACTAAATCAAAAACACAAGGAAGAAAAAAAAACAGAAAAAAGAAAAAAACAAAAACAAAATTAATCACTACTTAACTTAACTTGCTACATCTGCTGTACTATAAAGCAACCTCTAACTACTTAGCTCCTAACTATTCAAGTACTACTGCTTGAGCACATAATTTCAAAAATTCTTTCTTTGGTGCTGGCGAAAGATCCCGACACAACCGATAACTTAATACTGGGCGGTAAGGAATTATAAACTTTGGTGGCATGACTGAAAAACAGGCGTTTAGTAATTAAGTATTCAGATCTGGGCAGAATGCAATTAACAGTTCTAGAAGATCTCGCGAATTGGAGAATGCTGTATAGGTAGGTTGGACTGCGATATTTAATGATTTTAACTAGAAGGATTACCGATCGAAAATTCAAAAATGTTAAAAGATCACAACCCAAGAAGGATGAAGCATAAGCTGACACGTGATCGTATCTTCTGAGGTGATATATGTATCTAATAATGGAGTTAAATGCGATCTGCAATTTGGTAAAATTAAGATAATCAAGTTTTCCAAATACTTCACAACCGTACATTAAGACAGGAATAAGCAGAGAACGAGCAAGAAACATGCGCGTAGAAAGTGAGGTAAAATAGCTCGAAGTCCACAGGGAGCGAAGACCACCGTATATTTTACGTATTATTGATTTGATGTGATCACCCCAAGTGAGAGTGTTATTGATAACTACGCCTAAATTGCGGACAGACTCTACCCAGGGTATGACAGTATCGTTAAGTACAACGGTAGAATAAGTAGACGTATCAAGTTTATTACGATACACAGCTAAACAACATGATTTTCTGGGATTCAGCATCAAGCCATTGTCAGTCATCCATAGATATATTTAATTTAGATCTTCATTGATACAACTAATTCCATCTTCGACAAGTCCTAAGGGTCGCGATAAGAAAAGTTGAGCATCATCAGCATAGAGATGCATTTCACTGTGAGTAAGACAGTCAAACAAACCATTAATAAGCATGCAAAAAAGCAACGGGCCAAGAACAGAGCCTTGCGGAACACCAGAGTTAATTCTAAGAAAGGTAGAGTAATTACCATTTGAAAACACTGTTTGATAACGACCTGTTAGATAACTAAAAATAAGTTTCGTTGAGCTTAAGGAAAAATTAAATTTTGTAATGAGTTTTCTACACAGGATTATGTGATCTACAGTATCGAATGCTTTGGAGAAGTCGAGCAGCACCAGTAGAGCTAATTTATCCAAATCTATTGCTTCTCTAATTACATTGACTACCTTCAAAAGGGCAGTGGTACAACTATGCCGAGGACGAAAACCAGATTGGGAGTCATGAAGGAGACTATTGATGCGCAAATAATGAGAAATTTGCAAGAACATTAATTTTTCAAGAACCTTAGATAAGAACGGTAAGATGCTGATAGGGCGGAAGTCGGAGCAATTACGCCCAGATTCTTTAGGTACAGGTATCACTTTAGAGAACTTCCAGCTAAGCGGAAAGGTTGAGATGGTAAAACAGGTATTAAAAATGTGAGCAAGTGGCAACACTATATATGGCGCAACAATTTTAGCAAACCTTGGGGAAATCCCATCCATACCTAAGAATTAGACTTGATACTACACAAAGCCGTATAAACTTCATCCGTAGAAACTCTGATGAAATGGAAAGGAGATAAGGTACCTGTAGTTTGTAATGAATTAATAAAATCACTGCCATGAGCAGGGTTAGAACTATGAGACAAAAATTTGGTATTCAGCACATCAGGATCCACAGAGCATCCGGAATTACCAGCGGCAACTACGCTCGCTTTTTTGAGGTTACTCCAGATAACTTTAGGCGGCAGCCCAGTGTTAAGATACCTTGAAAAATGTCGTCTTTTTGCTTCCCGAATAGCATGAGTAGTACGGTTTCTAAGCATTCTGTATTCCTCTTTGAAACTAGTGGTTTTATATCGTTTCCACTTTTCGTATGCCATATTGCGAGCAGTTATCAGACCTTGGAGGTGACTATTAAACCATGGGCAACTCTGATTAAGTAATCTTTTGCGAATGAGAGGAACGTATTTCTCATGTAAGTAGTTCAAAACATTGTTTAAGAAGTCAACTTGATCATCAATATCAGGCATAAACTGTACCGAGCTCCAATCTATGGTGTCCGCTTCATTGAAAAGAGCATTAGTATTTATGAGATTATAGTTATAGTAGGAGACTGTGTTGGGTTGATGTTCCGGAAGCACGCTAAAATTGTAAATAATCATAATTAAATCATGATCAGAGACACCCGATAAAGATATTTGATTAAATAATAAGGAGTTAGAAGTATCAGCTGTTAAGAAAATATCTAATAGAGCCGAAGAATGGTTAGAGAAATGTGTAGGTTCATTATTCACACGGTGGATATCTAAAGCATCGATAATGTGCTGAAAGGAATTGGTCAGGTAGCATGGGTTAAGGAAATTGAGATTGAAGTCTCCACCGATAACTATATGCTCATACTTAGGCACAAGATTAATAAGTTCGTTTTGCAGTAGTTGAACTGTCCGGCAATTAGGTGGCTTGTAAACACATCCAACCAAACACCTCTCGCTATTTGAAAAGATTTCACAAAATATATATTCCTCCCCACCCTGACTAGTGCTGGCTAGTAGAAACCTGCATCGAAGATTTTGTTTGAAGTAGATGGCGACACCACCTCCTCTGCGATTATGGCGGTCGTTACGAAAGATTTTATAGCCAGGGATGCCGGCGACATTGTCATGAATATCAGGTTTTAGCCAGGTTTCCGACACACAAATTACATCAAAAGTTAAGTTAGAGAAAATGTCACGCACTTCATCAATTTTAGGGACCACACTTCTAGCATTAAAATGATAAAATTTTTAGCCCAGATCTCTGTTTGCATAGAACGCCGAGGAGTGCCCGAGTATTGCCCGTTCCAGTCATGTAGGTAAGATCATTCATATCCCAGCACGATCGTGCCGGGCACCTTAAGCATCAGTAACACAGAAGAATATGAACTTTTTCGTAGAATAAACTTTTTAAGCAAGCAGCAATAACTTGAAGAGTGAGGAGAAATAACCTTAGTACAAAAGGCATTAACAGTTATAAACAAATTCATTTGAACACAGAAGCAGAAAGCAATTGGAAACAAATCACTAAGAATTATAGCACTAAAAAATATTAAAGAATATGTAGCAGTATAACATAGGCTAAGCTTACAGACTAAGAGAAGTTCATCAAAACTAACACTAAGAAAAAAATAACGAAAAACTAATATATAATAGAAAAAATGAAAAAATAATTCTAGAAATAAAGGGAGACGAAGTTCATATGCAGTAGCTGGATGTAAGAACACTGAAGACATTACACGGTAGACAATGCCAATTATCGTATGCCGACCAGTTCCTCCAAGACATTAAGGCAGGAAATCAAGGCAGCACTTTCATCTTAGTCTTACGCACAAAAACACGTCCAGAGGAAGTAAATACAGCAAATAGGTGACCTTGCTTCCTCAACATTAATGCCTTCCTCTTAATTCTGTAGTTAGCAGCCGTTAAGCTTTCGTTTATGACAATTGAGCTGACGGCATTCGTGGCGTGACTCATCCCAACGTCGTGGAGCGTAAGATTTTTTATGTCACATCTGCGCCGAGATTTTATGGTAGTACGAAGAGCATCAGTACAGCAATTTTGTCACTAATATCATGAAACTTAATGACAATAGGAGGCCCGAGCGCATTATTTTTAACAGACCGCGTACGAAAAATTTGTTTTGGTGTAATTACCTTATCAATGCTTAGAGATGTACATAGTCTGGCAAAAATCTCACCAAGGTTCTCGTTATCAATGGAAGGGACTCCAGTTAGAATGACATCATTGACCAGACGTAGGCGCTCAGAGTTATCAATTTGCCGCTCGGTCTGCTCACACCACCGTTCAGCCCGCTGCACATTGACCTGCAGTCTAGAAATTTTTTCTTGCATAGTAGATAATTGCTCATTCACAGTTTTATACAGTCTAGTCTCCAAATCAGTCAGCAGGTCTCTGAAGTCAGCTATAGAGGACTTGAATTTACCATCAAGCTCAATAGCAATAGAAGAAAGTTTCCTTTCCACCTCCCGCACTAGTGAGGTCATCTTACCCTCGATCTTACTCATGATGTTAGCCATTTCTCCAGAGACAGTAGTGGATCCAGAAGAAGCACATGATACAGAATCCGATCTGGTCTTCACTTTTTTGTCAGCCATAATAGATTATTGATCAGTATATAATTAAATAGCGAAATTAACTCCACGGCTTCTTAAAGTGATGTACACTTTATAAAAATTGCAGCAGATAGAGGAAAATAAATTAAAATAAATATAAAGACTCAGATAAAAACAAGTCGGCACACCACAGTACTACTCTCGTGAACGCATCTCGAACTACTATATCTAGATATATCTAGGGATATGTACAGAGGAGGACAATAGGCATATTACCAAGCACTCCCAATTTTTAAGTTTTTAATTTTTAATTTTTTATTTTTATGATGAAGTGAAACATGAATTCAAACGCCGTCTCACAGTGAGAAACATTATTATCGGCGCCGGCGTGAACTTGCTAAATACCTTTAATAAATATGTTTTTACTTTTTAGATTATTTTAGATAATTACGTAGTTTTATCTAAAATGCCCTAAAATATAAAAAGGTTATTTTTTATTTATTTTTTTCTTATTTGCATTTTTGGCCCAGCAAGGAAAAACCACACAATTTTTCTTTACGTGTAAAACCCCTGTGGCAGTTGTTTTGATTGAAACAAGCTATCTATTGCCCTTACTCGAATTTGTTTCCGAAATACTCAGCTAGTTTCAACTGCGGCTGCTGAAAGAATGTTTTCCACATTGAAGAAGTTGAAATCATGGCGCACGATTCCACAGGACGACTGACAGGACTCGCCCTGCTAAGCCTTCATCGAAATGTTAAAATTGAAATGAACAAAGTAATTTCCCATTTCACAGCAAGAAGTAAACGACTAAATTTAATTTTGCAATTTTTCTTTTTTTTTTTTACAAAAAGACGACCTTAATATTTTTTTTTTGGGAATGTAAATATATGTCATAAAAATAGGGTTAAGCAAAATGCGTTAAATCATAACTTTTTAAATTTCGGAAGCTTTGTAGTGCAGACTCATGGAGCTCATTGAGTTCACACTAATTCTCAGTTATTTTTTCGTCTCCGGAGAGTGTGACCCCCCCCCCCCCCCAATCATGATCTATGTATTCGGCCTGAAGCTAGGTGAATACTATCACCTCCCGCTCTATGGAGGAAATACCTTATTTTGGTTGCTTTTTCGTGCAGAAATTTCAAGTCATCATGCTTTAATAAAACACGACAACGAAGCGATGAACGATATAGATGGTGCAGTATTATCCACCATCGCGTTTAGTTCAGTCATCGAGCGAACTGGTTGGTACTAAGGATTTCGCAAGTTATGTGTTGGAGAAGAGCAAATCTTGGCTTATTACATAAAAGTAATCTATCCTACTGTATTCTAAATCTATCGTTTTATCAGAAGTTTATACCGATGGAGTCAATATTGGATGGAATTGAATCGAAGTTGGTGTTGTCAAACAGGGGTTATTAGTCCATACTGAAATGATAGCAATTTTTTCTAGAGTGAGAAATATTAAGATATAGTGATGTCTAAAGGATGATGAACACCACGAGTGTGTAATACGCGCGTTAATATTGACCAATGTGTTAAGAGGTAAACAAAGTACTTAAAATAAGTTTGCCGTGGAGGCAACTAAAGGAATTTCTGGACGTTTCTCTCCAGCCACGGAGTTCATCAGCAGTTTTCCTATCAATGAAATTGTCTATGGTGTCTGGTTAAAACACGAAATTTGTAAAATGAATCTATAAAATTAAAGGACTGTATTTCTTTAAGGATTATTTTATAATTTTATTATTTTAACATTAATAATTCTACAAAGTGTGGTGTTTGAAAATGCTCGTGAGGTTTTGAATCCAATTGTGCCTTGGAATTTTTTTGAGCTATCTCTCCTTCACTGACTATTCTCCTCGATCTTCCACATAACCTTCTTTCTCAGTGATATGATGATGGCTTTAAATGTTCGTATTTACCCTCCCGGGTTGGTCCTTTTGCTTTTTTCGTGCAGGAATGTGAAGTCATCATGTTTTAATAAAACATGACAACGAAGCGATGTACGATATAGATGGTGCACTACTTGTTTTTTTCGTGCAGGAATTTGAAGTCTTCATGCTTTAATAAAACATGACAACGAAGCGATGTACGATATAGATCGTGCAATATTACCAACCATCACGTTTAGTTTAATCACCGGGCGAACTAGTAGCTACTAAGGATTTCGCAAATTATGGGTTGGAGAGGAGCGAATCATAGCTTATTACATAAAAGTAATCTATCTTGCTGTACTGTCTTTGTTTACCTCTTAACACATTAGTCGATATTAATGCGCGTAATACACACTCGTTGTATTCATCATCTTTTAGACATCACTCTATCTTAATATTTCTCACTCTAGAAAAAATGCTATCATTACAATATGGACTAATAACCCCTGTATCACAACACCAACTTCGAGCCAATTCCATCGAAAATTGTCTCCATCGGTATAAACTTCTGATAAAATGATAGATTTACAATACATTAGGATAGATTACTTTTATGTAATAAGCCATGATTCGCCTTCTCCAACCCATAACTTGCGAAATCCTTAGTACCAACTAGTTCGCTCGGTGACTAAGCTAAACGCGATGGTGGGTAATAGTGAACTATCTATATCGTACATAGCTTCATTGTCATCTTTTATTAAAGCATGATGACTTCAAATTCCTGCACGAAAAAATCAATTCACGGTACCAAGAGAGGTTGGAAATCAAATCAATTATTTCACGATCATCACGCACGAGCGAAAGTTTAGGACAAAATCGTACAGAATTCCAATATCCTCAAACCTGATTAATAAATTTCTTTTTGAACCAGCCGACGGGATACAAGTTAAACACTATAATGCAAAGAGTAACCTATGCTGTGAAAGCCACACACAAGGAATATATAGAAGAGGTAGCAGGCACCATAATGGGTGAACTGATTAACAATAATTATCCAATAGCAATCGTCATGGATTGTCTTGCACAATTAATGAACAAATAGGGTATATAGAATGGGAAGAGAGATAAGTTCCTAAAGTACGTAAAACAGGGATGGAACCCGAATCAGATAGGCCTACAAAGGGAGACAGAGAAACACGGTAACAACTCAAACACGGACATGGAAAGAGACACAATTAAGGTCGGTTATTTAAAACCAGTTGGCAAGCAGATTGCTCTCAGGATATCCACAAGGTCACAGATACAATAAGAAGAATCTCATACAATACTCAGGAGCACAGATTGAGAAATAAGTATCGCAATGAAGGGGCTACACACCTACAGAACATACTAATAAAAATACGAAAGACAACAATACTACAGAATACTGTTATCTAGTCATCAATCTGAGGTGCGCTAAATGCGAAACAGGATACCGACGTATACAAACAGGTTAGGTATACATCAAACCATCCAGAATTTTCTAAAGCACAAAAGGCCATTAAGAGGCCACAATCTTGCTGAAAATGACACTTTACTTTGAAGTTAAGTTTTCTTCCCTTCTGTGACATACGCTGCGATTATTGCATATATTAATGAATACTTTAAAAATATTAGAAATAAAAAAGGAATCTTAATTGAATAGAAAAGGACATAAGTGGAACCAGATAAGAATTTAAACCAGACCAAACAGAATACACAACCGAATTCGTTTAGAAGGAAACAAGGTAAAGATTTAATAAAAAATAGATAATAAAATGATAATGAGATATTATTTAATCGGCATTCTAAATCTAAGGGACCTTACGTTGACTAGCACCAAAAAAAAGGGCATATATGAGAAAGTCTCATCTGGTAGAACCGTACGTTCAAAGATAAGGGAATCTCAACGACAAGAAAACACAATTAGACCCACATGGGACGCTAATGATACGCTACACAGAAGTTTCTCAGTTTGTAGTTATCATCAGTTTGCACCGGGCAATATTTTAGAATTGGAAGGCTACTGTTTGGACATCTTAACTGCATTACCAGGGGATACCAAGGAAAAGCGTACACCACGAGATTTATAGTAAAGATACGACAAGCAAATACACGCAGTGGTTCACATAGAACTCACCTAAGGTAAGATATAAATAAATGTAAAAAAATAGCTAGCATTAGTCAATTTTTAGCACATAGGGCCCCCTTTTTTACAAGAAATTCATATCGATTTTTGTGCATAACAATATAAAAATAAAATTAAATGAAACTTATAAGGGAGTTTTCCAAAGATCAATGTTATTAAGGCAATATATGAGAAGAACGTCTAATATCAGATAAACCTCACTGTTAACAAAAACACAATTTAGAAAATGAATAAGAATATTTTTTAGGATAAGCGTTTATTCACAGCGATTATATCTGCAAACAGCAAAATTTAATTTATAGTTGGATTATAGGAAGTTCAACAGGAAGAAGCAAATATACTACTTAAAAGCAACTTTGGTATACAACTAACTCCTACGGAAAAGAACCACACAGGGTTTAATTTGGTAATAGAAATAGGTTTGATTTTTCCACCCGCTATTAATTAAAGTGTCCAATTTAGAACAGACCATGGAGTCCGCTGATAACTGGAATCGGTGCGAAAAAGGAGTTTAGCTTGTTTACGCAACCCTACGTAAACTTAATGCTGCACTATCCCAGGGATATCCTTTTCTCCGTGAGTTGAAAATATAAAATGGGGATCACATAATCATGAAACACCATATCTGTTTTTTGGAAATCTGTAAAAAAGAATAAATAGTTTAGTTTAGGAGGGATTTCTCTAGAACAAAACGTGGCTTGATATATATGTATATTAAGAAAAATCTGTTTATATGAATAGAGACTTTAAAAAGTAAAAACGAAGGGATAGTAATTCGTAGCTCAAAACCGGTAACTTACCCAATCTTATTCGATAAGAGACAATTATCCAATTTTAATAGAGAAAAACCAGGCACCAAAAATAAACAGAACTGTTTGACAACCTTACACGTTAACATTTCTTAAGTTTGAAAATTAATCTGGTATGAGGAGTATACTCTGCAGTAAGGCAATTAAGGGCGCGTCACCATGTAAAAAACGATGCTAGTTAGAACGCGCGCTCCAATTTTTACAATGGCAGGGCAATTGTCAGGAAAAGCACAACTCTGAAATTCCGAATATAAAGCCTATACATCAAAAAAGAGGACAGATTAGAAAAAAAATTTGTTTAGAATTTATGAATATTTTGAGGAGGTTCTGTTCAAACATTTTTATATTTTTGTTTTAAATACACAATGTAGCTATAAGACTCTCGTTTGCGAGCTATGAAAAAAATAGAACTCTCTAAACGGGTACACAACTATAAAGGCGATAATCACATAAGGAATTACTATGAACAGATGATTTGAACCGACTTGTCTGGGCGCAAGGGTAGCAAAAATCTCCTACTCAAGTAGAAGCGTGTATTTCTTTGACCTATTAAAGAAAAAAATAAAGAAAAAATTTTGCGTGTAATATTCGCAATACAAGCTAACTCATTGCATAGATTTAAAATAAAAGAGTCAAAACTAATTTAACCACGGACACTTCACATAAGATATAATTTTGATAAATTTACTTTGAACGAAATCTTCCTTCCACGTGTTATGAGAAACAATTTTTATAGTTGAACAGAAAGAATAGGGTAGTTTTTTTGTGTTTTCAACACCAGTGTTAGAGAGAATTTCCACTCAATATTTTATCTTACGGCCCAAAATTTGTCGCACCTATCAAGGACACAAATCCAGCAGAGACTATTTACACCCTTAACGAGATAGGCGACTCCGTAGAAAAACGAAATCCCATAGACTATTCGCACAAAATGAGACAGCTATGTAAGATCGCAAGTAAATACGATAAACTGGTAAGAAAATGGAGGCCAAGTAGTATTGATCAAAAAATCACCAAGACAAAAGCCAACCAGAAAAATTTATTCAACATGAGGTCAGATGTTAGAATTATCGAAGCAGATAAAGGCAAAACGAAGGTAACCATTTATCAAACAGATTGTCAAAAGTTACTGAACCAAATGATATAAGAAGGCATTTTTAATGGGATATACACACCCGTCAATACGGGTAACCTGCAAAGGATTCAAAAGAGCTTTGGAACGTTCCTTCCAAATAAAGACCAACTTTATTAGAAAAGGAGGCTTATATCTGGACGAAAAAAATAGAGGAAAGAAACTAAGTAAAGAAGACCTAAGAATGCTCATAGACTTGAACAAGTATGGGAATGAGATCAGTATCTTACACCCCATTATAAAGATCCATAAGAAGCAGCCGAGAATGCG
This sequence comes from Dioctria linearis, assembly GCA_963930735.1. Classification (NCBI taxonomy): domain Eukaryota; kingdom Metazoa; phylum Arthropoda; class Insecta; order Diptera; family Asilidae; genus Dioctria; species Dioctria linearis. Next base: position 76,384,137 of record OZ005740.1, on the reverse strand, counting down.
CGCTATCATGGCTAAGACAAAAGCAATTAACACCACATTAGGACATTACATCAACATAGCCCTAGATAGAGCGAGGCAAGTGGACTGTCTCAAGGTTGATTTTAATGTTAGAGACAGACTGCATGCCATAAATGAAATCCAGAAACTAGAGATGAACTGATTAACAATAATTATCCAATAGCGATCATCATGGATTGTCTTGCACAATCGATGAACAAAGAGGGTATATAGAATAGAATAGGAAGAGAGATAAGTTCCTAAAGTACGTAACACAGGGATGGAACCCGAATCAGATAGGCCTACAAAGGGAGACAGAGAAACACGGCAACAACTCCAACACGGACATGGAAAGAGACACAATTAAGGTCGCTTATTTAAACCAGTTGGCAAGCAGATTGCTCTGAGGATTTCCACAAGGTCACAGACACAATAAGAAGAATCTCATACAATACTCAGGAGCACAGATTGAGAAATAAGTATCGCAATGAAGGGGCTACACACCTACAGAACATACTAATAAAAGATATGAAACACAACAATACTCCAGAATGCTGGTATCTAGTCATCAAGCTGAGGTGCGTAACTGCGAAACAGGATATCTGACGTATACAAACAGGTTAGGTATACATCAAACCATCCAGAATTTTCTCCAGAACAACAGCCCATTAAGAGGCCACGATCTTGCTGAAAATCTCACTTTACACCCCGCAGTGATAATCACCACAAAATGAAGAACAGCAAAAAGTTCGTGATAGACTGTTAATGAAGCTGAAATTATTTATCAAGAATATAATGGAAAATATAGTTTAAATATTAAAAAAATAATTTTGCTTAATAAAAAATAGTACTACTCTTTAATTTACATATAGTCCGTGTAATAGGATTCTTCACTCATTACCAAAAAACAATGTCGACAGGTCCGCTCTCACTAAGTGGACAGACAATGAATGAGAAAGATAACAATTTCAGATATGACCCAAGCCAGGTTTTAAGACTGGTACATGAGCAATACCGCGTCGGTGTTTTGACATTTGAGTAAGATTACTAACTAAGAATGGAGACATAACATACAGCTAAGACCACAAATTCTAGGGAATAATGGAAAACCGGAACAAGGAATACCTTTTGGAGACAAACCAAAGTAAGTCGTAGCCAATTCTAACTGATTATATACCTAGAAGAATCCCGCTAGATTTGCACATTCCTATATAGTATGCAGACTCACCAATCACCAGGCCAATGATGAAACTGTTTAGATCAACTAAACAACAGAATATAGTTCGCCACGTGAAGTTAAGTTTTCTTCCCTTCTGTGACATACGCTGCGATTATTGCATATATTAATGAATACTTTAAAAATATTAGAAATAAAAAAGGAATCTTAATTGAATAGAAAAGGACATAAGTGGAACCAGATAAGAATTTAAACCAGACCAAACAGAATACACAACCGAATTCGTTTAGAAGGAAACAAGGTAAAGATTTAATAAAAAATAGATAATAAAATGATAATGAGATATTATTTAATCGTCATTCTAAATTTAAGGGACCTTACGTTGACTAGCACCAAAAAAGGGCACATATGAGAAAGGCTCATCTGGTAGAACCATACATTCAAAGATAAGGGAATCTTAACGACAAGAAAACACAATTAGACCCACATGGGACTCTAATGATACGCTACACAGAAGTTTCTCAGTTTGTAGTTATCATCAGTTTGCACCGGGCAATATTTTAGAATTGGAAGGCTACTGTTTGGACATCTTAACTGCATTACCAGGGGATACCAAGGAAAAGCGTACACCACGAGATTTATAGTAAAGATACGACAAGCAAATACACGCAGTGGTTCACATAGAACTCACCTAAGGTAAGATATAAATAAATGTAAAAAAATAGCTAGCATTAGTCAATTTTTAGGACATAGGGCCCCCTTTTTTACAAGAAATGCACATAAATTTTCGTGCATAATAATATAAAAATAAAATAAAATGCAATTTATAAGGGAAATTGCCAAAGACCAATTTTATGAAGGCAATATATGAGAAGAACGTCTAATATCAGATAAACCTCACTGTTAACAAAAACACAATTTAGAAAATGAATAAGAATATTTTTTAGGATAAGCGTTTATTCACAGCGATTATATCTGCAAACAGCAAAATTTAATTTATAGTTGGATTATAGGAAGTTCAACAGGAAGAAGCAAATATACTACTTAAAAGCAACTTCGGTATACAACTTACACCTACGGAGAAGAACCACACAGGGTTTAATTTAGTAATAGAAATAGTTTTGATTTTTCCACCCGCTATTAACAAAAGTATCTAATTTAGAAGAGACCATGGAGTCCACTGACAACTGGAATCGGTGCGAAAAAGGAGTTTAGCTTGTTTACGCAACCCTACGTAAACTTCATCCGGCACTATCCCAGGGATATCCTTTTCTCCGTGAGTTGAAAACATAAAATGAGGATCACAAAATCATGAAACACCATATCTCTTTTTTGGAAATCTGTAAAAAAGAATAAACAGTTTAGTTTAGGAGGGATTTCTCTAGAACAAAACTTAGCTAGATATATATATTAGGAAAAATCTGTTCAAACATTTTTATATTTTTGTTTTGAAGACATAATGTAGCTATAAGGCTCTTGTTTGCGAGTTATGAAAAAAATAGAACTCTCTAAACGGGTACACAACTATAAATCACATAATCACATAAGGAACTATGAACAGATGATTTGAGCCGACTTGTCTGGTCGCAAGGGTAGCAAAAATCTCTTACGCCAAGTAGAAGCGTTTATTTCTGTGACCAATTAAAGAAAATAATAAAGAAAACATTTTTGCGTGTAATATTCGCATTGCAAGCTAACTCATTGCATAGATTTTAAATAAAAGAGTCACAACTATTTTAACCACGGACACTTCACATAAGATATAATTTTGATAAATTTACTTTGAACGAAATGTTCTTTCCACATGATATGAGAAAAAAATTTATAGTTGAACAGAAAGAATAGGGTAATTTTTTGTGTTATCAATACCAGTGTTAGAGAGAATTTCTACTCAATATTAGCTGATGAGCTCTGTGGCGAGAGCGGAAAATATTTCGGAATAGCCAACTAGGTCAAACTACAGGGCTAGAAAATAGATGGCACACGGAACTAAGTTTTAAAATTTTTATAGAGAAGATGAAAACAAACACATAGTTTCACAGATTAACAGTATACCGAGAGTAGAACTGGAACCGTCCAACCATGCTCTACTCCAATACATTTGTTACATTTACCGGGAAGTAACCAGATGTTAACCTAAAAAAGTGCTCTAATTCTATTATATTTTTTTATTCACTCCGAATAAAAAAAATTCATATGTAATATCACACCAAAAGCAAACCACGTCATCGTGATAATATAAGAATAATATAACCAAGCAGAAACCGTTAGTGTTAGAATAAAAAGATGCGGGTTTAGAGTTTTGAGAACAGATACTACTGTAAATTTCATAAATAAACCGCTCCCCATACACACATACTCATTTAGCAGTTCAAACTGCTTAATTTATGTATCCCCCACACCATTTTTCGTGCGACAACATCACCCAAAGCAGGAGATCAATCACGACTTAATGTATAAGATTAAAGATAGTTGCATAGAATCTCAAGATATTCACCTTCATCCACGTTTACACTTCTTCCCGTCTCCATATCTACCCTAGTACATTTAGATATTCCTGGTGGCTAAGCTAAAGAAGCCGATGACGGAAAGTAGTGCTCCACCTGTATTGCTCTCCTAGTCGTAATCATATCCAAAAAAAATAAAGATGATAGCAGAATAGTCAGTGAGGGAGAGATAGCTCAAAGGAATTCCAAGGCACAATTTGACTCAAAACCTTACGTGCATTTTCAAAGACCACACCTTGTAGAATCATTAATATTAACATAATAAAATAATAAAATAATCCTTAAATAAACACAGTCCTTTATTTTATAGATTCATTTTACAAATTTCGTGTTTTGAATAGACACCGTAGACAATTTCATTGATAGGAAAACTGCTGATGAACTCCGTGGCTGGAGAGAAATGTTCAGTAAAGCCTTTAGCTGCCTCCACGGTAAACTTATTTTAAGTACTTTATTTTCTTCTTAACATATTAGTCGATATTAACGCGCGTAATACACTCGTTGTATTCATCATATTTTAGACATCACTCTATCTTAACATTTGTCAATCTAGAAAAAATTGCTATCATTACAATCTGGACTAATAACCCCTGATTGACAACACCAACTTCGAGCCAGTTCCATCCAAAATTGACTCCATCGGTATAAACTTTTGATAAAACGATAGATTTAGAATACAGTAGTATAGATTACTTTTTTGTAATGAGCCATGATTCGCTCTCTCCAACCCATAGCTTGCGAAATCCTTAATACCTACCAGTGCGCTCGTTGACAAGACTAAACGCGATGGTGGGTAATAGTGCACCTTCTATATCGTACATCGCTTCGTTGTCATGTTTTATTAAAGCATAATGACTTCAAATTCCTGCACCAAAAAAGCAATCCAAGTTGGCTCCTAGAAAATGGGCGAGATCATAGATATGATGCTGAAAACTGCTACTCGGTAAGATACAGAGGGTCGATTTGGCCACACTCTGAGAATCCTAGGTACATTGGAACGCATAGACCTGTGGACTTAAGACCCTGGAGGGTAAATACGAAAATTTCGAACCATCATCATATCACTGAGAAAGAAGGGTATGTTGCGTAAAGTTTGCGAATGCCTATAATAGTTGCTGATCACCTGGTAATCTGTTTTGCCTTTAGCTTGTTCATGGTACTTGATATTTCTAATCAAATGGAATTTTTCTATTTGTATACACATTTAAGATCTGTGTGTGTGTGTGTGCATGTGTGTGCGCGTTTGTATGGAATACAGCGCGGGTGAGTGGTCCCACCAAGGATGTCATACTCCTCAGCATGTGTGGGAGTGAGACAGAGATGGATGATGTGTGCGAGTGAGACAGATGCAAAGGTAAATTAGGAGCGCCATAAGAAATAACATGGGATTTGGGCCAGAACCGGCATTACTTACCTACTAATATTTATATAAATTTAAATAATTGCTTCTATGGTAAGAAGTTAGGTATTAATATCATTAAATAATAATTAGTTAGTTTCCGTAGATAACTGCAAATCAAAAATTTAATAAAACAGAATCACACTTCAGCTTTAGTTTCCCCATTCCTTTTTTTATAATCGCTCTTTTCCATCAACTTACGTTTGTAAATTATTCGTTTTTCAAAGGAAGTGTTAAGGCCAAAACCGGCCTTGACATTGAAGAATGCAGCTACCAAAATCAAAACTGAACATGCCAATGGTGTTAGCCATTGCCGTCTTAATGCACTAGGCGTGGCCACCTCAAACTCTTTAATCGTATTAGAGAAGTACGATTTCGTAGCAAAAAAAATGCTTCCATTAAATAATTAGGTGTTATGTGAAAAGTGAAAACGTTTAATTTCCAAATCATGATAAGGACTCCTCGCCCTCTTGCAATATGTTCCACTTATTTACCAAACACCCTATATACATATATACACCTAGATATCTAGTAAACTAGAGAAAGAGTTATTATTTGTGCTAGACCATGATAGTAAATTTAGCAACCCTTCTGTTTTAAAATATTCGAGTTCAATCGTTAAATTCGTTTTTCGTATTTCTGTCCAATTATATTTCGTCGGTCAGCAAAACTGGTTTCAATATTATCTTTTACAATTCAAAGCACTCTTCGTTAGGGAAAAATCTGGAATTTTTTGTAAGGCAATCTCTGTACGATTTTTTTCCATTTTCCCACATAGATCTCCAATTACTACGAGGAAGATCTATACAAAATTGCACCTCTCCAGCTGAACGCGTTCTCAGGAATTGTCCGATTATGTATAGAAGCGTTTGTATGGCAACACTAGGAAGTAGTTTCCTGACTTTACCTATTTACAAGATGACATTACCTTTTTGATAAAGTTACTGTGTACAAAATTTTAGATTGCTTAATACATATCGCAATGATTTCATAATCTATATGGTAGCAAAAACATTGAACAACTCAACATGAACCTTTCCAAACTATCCTAAAAGTGAGTTGTGAAATAACAGATTTTTATGACTAGTAGGTACTTACAGCAGGATATTTTCTAAATCCAAATTAAGTTGCAAATACATAATATCTTCATGACTATTGACTGACTGATGAGCTGATTTATTTCATTTTCACTTGTGAATATATGATGGCTTTTGTGGCTTACATCTGTCTTTTAGTATTCCATTCCATTTGATCCAAAACTTTCACTCTTAAATTTAACCAACAAGCATGAGACTGTACGCAAACTTTAACCATAAAACAGTAATGAGTCGGACCAATTGTGAAAGTTGGAATTGCTCCACAGTTCCATGGATTTGGGTTCGTAAAATTACCGCCAGGTGAAATTAGGAAAATGAAGGAAAGAAATTAGAAGCGAAGAAAACCGATTTTCCTGTGGGAATTATTGCAAAATTTTCCTAATATATTGCAATATGTTTTATATAATGATACACCGCACGTGTAATTAATTGGGAGATTATATTTACACTGACCTTCCATTACATAACAAATTTAGAAATATTAGTAAGAATATACGGTTAATTAGTGGTCAGTTTGTCGTCGTTAAATTTGAAAATGGCTTTTGTCTTTTGTAAATGATTGTCACAAAGTGCGCACTAAATTCATTCGAGATCATGACTCAGACTCTGTTGATACAAAATCCTCAACTAAAACTTAGCGGGACATCTGTACTGTCTTGTAGTTGAAATTAGAGAAGCCCTAGTTACTTATTTTAGCACGTCTTGGAAAACTGATCCTGACGGCAGCTGTGCTGGTTATCTTTTATTGACAAAGGCTTCGTCGTTGTGTTTCAGGTTACCAAAGGACCTCCTATGGATAAAGTTGATATTATACCAGCAGCTTAAAATATGTTTGAATAAGATACCAATAAGGTATGGTTTCTTGCTCGCACTACCGCATGACTCCTTTTATGGATGAACACAATAATTTCAATGAGAATAAGAAAATAAGTTGTAAACAATTTTTTAATGTTGTTCGGTTCATTCTATTTTATAAAGAAACCTTGTAAAGCGTATATACTTAGTATGCAACTTCTCTTCAAAGGCAGGAACAATTTGTAGATTTTACATGTTGGTTTCAAAGGTCTTCTACCCATGTATGTGTATTCAAGCTAATTAGACTTAATCATAGTGAGAACATGCCATCGTAATATAAGGTTTCAATGATTAACTGCCAAAGAGGCTTTTACTCATGTTTTTAAAATTACAATAATAATTAAAAATTTCTTCTCACATACACCTACGTAGCTTTGAAGCATTGCAGGTACCAGCTAACATACATAATCTCATGAAAATAATTAACTGACACATTGAGTTATAAATTAAGGATAAGGATTACTATTTTATAGGATACCAAAGAGATTAACCATAAACAACTGCAAATTTATAAAGAAGAAGTCGTAAGAAGCTCTAAGTTAATTTTGGAGTTTTTAGGTTAGTTCATAATGTTAGGCCGAAAAAAAGTTGTGTCCTTTTAAACAGAATATATTAACCGCTGAGAGTATCAGTACTTTGGATTACTCTTGGCTAGCCATTCCATAGACTATTTTATAGCTTTGACAAATAAGGAATTTTCAAATATGTCGTACGATAACGCAGAATACGTAAATTAACGGTTTTCTATTATTTGGTTGATCTGATTCTTTTCCATTCATTAACATGGAATGTAAGGCCTCTTTTAACTCTGGCTTATTTAGTTGTAACTCCGAACTTGGCCGTGGAAAATGTGTTTATGATACAGCAATGTGATGTTATAAGCGTTGTTTAGAGGGCGCGTGCGGCTCTATGCAGTGGATTCCTTAATTAGACAACGTCTGAAAATGGAAAAAAATGTAATGCAATACTTGAGAAAGAATTACGAACTAATTTAAAAGGACGGTGGTAATGACCGTATGGCAAAAGAGATCGGTTTGTGAATTGAATCTGGTGGGATGTGGGTTGTGATAAAAATCAAGACAACTGAATTTAGGGGTAAATACCTATAGTAACCAATTATTTGGAAAGAAGTTTTTTGCCTTTGGCTGAGTACGGATTGTTGAAGAGAAAACCCACTTTTTAGTAAATAACCCTGTTTCGAAATATTCTAAGAAGTATAAAAAAATTTAATCGCACTGTAATCATATGGCATACAACGAAGCTGATTTCTTTAACGACACCTTAAAATGTCTAATTGAAAGTGATTATACAACAGAAATCTTAACAACAATAAGAAAGCACCTACACGAGAATAGAAGGACACATTTGCAAGAAATATGACTACCACATCAATTATCTGAGACCAACAAGCATTCTGCACTTTATTGCTCAGCAGATTTCGTAAAACCATTTTTTAGGAGAATCTATGCCGAAAATTAAAAATGGATCTTTTATGATTCGAAGCAATGAATATAAAACAATCACTTTTATTTGAGAAACTTAATTTTCCTACAAAACTTGTTTTAAATGTCAAAATAATTGATTACTTAAAATCCTTTTTTCTAAATGGAATAGCTCAATTTTGCTTGAGCGAACGACGCCCACGTTATGAAACTCATTGAACTACAGTTCTACAGTTATCTTCAAATAATAATTCTGTATTTTTTTAGCACTTCTATTACGTCAATTTTTCTTCAAAATCATAAAAAGCAATGAATTCAATATTTCTAGCATTACGTCAATTTTTTAATGAAAACTTTTACTTTGTTATCTGTCAAACATAAAACTCAGCAAAGAAGTAAAAAATATTGGGTATGGGAATAAGTTTCCGCGCCTCTTGAAACACAGTTTGTCATTTATTTAAGCAATGAACTATATAATTATCCTATGTGAAGTATCCACCATCGGAAGGGACAAGGTTTTCCCATAGTAGTAAAGGGATTCCTTGAAGAAAAAAATCCATTCTTTTGACTCGATCCATTCAAGCCATTTTTCGATACTTTCGTAGGAAGCACACCGTTCTCTAATAAGGGCTGATTATATGGATCGAAATAAATGGAAAACCGAAGGAGCAATATCTAGCGGCAGGAGCAAGATTTCGCAATTCATTCCTTCCATATGTTTTTTGATTAATTGAGCAACGTGTGGCCTAGCGTTGTCATGCAGCAAAATATGCTTATCTTGTCTACTGCCCCATTCCAGCCGTTTTTACTTCAAAGCTCGAATCAAACATATTATCTGCAATCGGTAAAGATATCCAGTGATGGTTTTGGATGGTTTGAAGAGTTCATGATAAATAAAACCCTTCTGGTCCCACCGGAACCATAACACAACTTTTGTAGCATCAATATTCCGTTTCGGCGTCGATGGACCTGCTTCATCTGGCATCACCCAACGTTTTCGTCGTTTGGGGTTACCGTAGTATATCCAATTTTCATCGCCAGTGATAGGGCAATACACTTTTTCTTTTCTGTTGTTCAAGAAGCAATTCGCACGTCATGAAACGTCTCTCAACGTCTCTCTCCAAACGCTACTTTTGCGGGACGAAGGTTGACAATTTGCGACAAAAAAAAATTGTGTTTACTCTTGAAACGAATGTCAACTACTGCGTTTAAGCCGGATATACACCTTCAAATCACAAGTATAGTACTTCAGAGAACAAAAAAATGGTATCACTAGTGAAACCTTTCTGAAAAGGGCGGAAATTTCTTCCCATACCGAATAACATTTCGAAAACAACACCTTGCAGGAAATAATTTAACAAAACGCAAACTGAGTTTGAGCAGCTAATTTATTTACTTACTTAAATTTCACAAAAAAATTAATTGTTTGTCTAACAATTGTTTCGGTCTTATTCGACCATCTTCAGAGGATTTTAACAAGTTACTGAATCTACTACTATGTGAAATCATTTACATAGGTCAACACACTTGTCGTAAGATGGGGGACAGAGCAACCTGTAGTTGCTCATTAAGTACGTGTACATTATTTTTATTTTTTGCTTTTTCTATTTCTATATTCTCGAATAGATCTAATCTACTAATCTACTACACTAATGATTTTGCTCTCTTAAATGTATGGCTACCGCTGAATCGTCTTTATTTTTTTTAAAGGATGATATATGTTCTCGAAATCTTATTTTAATCTCATGTCCTGTTTGACCTATGTATGTACATGCATACACACACGTCACATCTGATCTGGTATATACCTGAATTTCTCAACAAATCATCTTTTTCTTTGCAGTTTATTAGCTTTTTCTGAGTGTGTTCTTATTGTAAAAAGCGACGTTAACACTGCAATTTTTCTTTAATCTTTTTGCTATGGTATAACTAATCTTTCCTATAAATGGTAACCTTATATAATTATTAGTATTAACATTAGAAGGTATCAAGTTACAAAAATTTTTTAACACTAGTTTCTGTTCCTTCTGCTTTATTAATCTATCTATTACATTTGGAGAATATCCATTGTTGTTGGCTATTTTTTAAATCACCTTAACTTCTTTACTAAATCCTATTTGAGAAAGTGGTATAGTATACTAAATAGCCTATGGATTAAACTATGGAAAGATGACATTTTTATATTACAGGAATGATTAGAGTCTATTGGTATAATTGAATCTGTAAAAGAAGGTTTTCTAAAAGCGTCAAATGTAAAAATTGCTGTCTAACATATTAATTACAAGGTCTAAAAAATTTAATGAACCATTCTTTTCTGTTTCTATGGTAAATTGAATTCTACTATTACGTTTATTGAGCCAATCAAGGAAATCGTTTAACTCTGCATCTGTACCTAGCCATAAAGCTATAACGCCATCTACATATCTACATATACCAAAATATAGCGTTAGATTTGAACGGACAGTTGTTGGTGAAAATCTTATTCTCGAAATTGTTCAGATATATTTCCGCTAAAAGGGGTGATGATGGTGATCCCATCACTAATCCATCTTCTAGTTTATAATATTTATTGTTGAATCTAAAATAATTCTGGTCTATTATTATTTCTAGTATATGCTTCAATTCCCATCTTATTGTTTTGTCATTCACTTTGGTGTCTATATGTTGGTAAACTATTTCACATAACTCTGTTATCGGTATCGAAGCGAATAGGCTTTTTACATCGAATGACACTAACATAGCGTTCTTAGGGATTTCAAGTTGTTCAATTTTTTCTATCTATTCAACACTATTTCTTATAGCATGTTTAGAACTAAAATCCGTAAATTCTACCAACAATTTATTGAAAATTTGCATAAATTATATGCTGGTGCTGATTTATAGGAAACTACTGGACGGATCGGACAATTATCTTTATGTAATTTTAATAGACCATATTATCGGTGCCTTAGGATTAATGTTAATAAGCCTTTGATTTTCTAAAATACTTCTACATTTTTAATGGTCTTTCTAATCGCTGCTTGAAATTTCGATGTAGGGTCTGTAATCAAATGTACAGCGCCACTTTCTGTAAAGAACTCACACATTTTCTCTATATATTCTGTTTCATGTAAAATTATTAATGTGTTACCTTTATCTGCTTTTGTTGTGATTAATTTATTCGATTCTATTTTTTGTTTTAATGATTAAGAATTGTTTTATCTCTATTATTTGAAATTGTATATCTAAAACTGTCTAAATTACTTTTAATTTCTTTGGCGCATTCTGCTTTAACAATCAAATTAGATTTATTTGTATTTCACAGGTTGGCGAATATTTTATACCTTTTCCATCAATTTCATTTCTTCTGTAGTAAAGTCAATATCTGTTCTGTTTTTAACTCTTGGGAAAAATGTAATAGTTTCCATGTCGCTGTCACTAATATCAGGTTGCTGTGTGTTACATTCTTCCTATTGTCTTCCCCTTTTATTTCTAAATCCCGTAACTTCTAAATTTTTTTGTACTTTAATTTACGCGATTCTTTGTAGCATAATCCCCTCACTTGATTATCTAAAATTTCAAACTCCACTGGATGTAATTTGAAGGTTAGCTCTAGATGAATATATTTTGCGTGATCACTCAGGTTTTGTTTGAGTGTAAACCATTTCCTTATCTCACTTTGAAGCCAACACCACTTTGCTAAATGTAGCGCTTTTATTGCACTTGCTGTTGTAGTCCTACAATTTATATGAATGTAATTCGGGAACACTTTTCGTTTCTTGCATTGAATGTTGACCCAAATGTGACTGTCACATCGTTTGGATTTCAGTAGAACTTTCTTGTATATTGCCATTAGTTTAGCCGTATCTGCCATATCAATATATTTTAAGCTGTTTAAAGACTTTGGTTTGTGAAACATTTTTATAAAACGCAAACCGAGTTTAAGCAGCTAATTTATTTATTTACTTAAATTTCACAAAAAAATTAATTGTTTGTCTAACAATTGTTTCGGTCCTATTCGACCATCTTCAGAGGATTTTAACAAGCTACTGAATCTACTACTATGTGAAATCATTTACATAGGTCAACACACTTGTCGTAAGATGGGGGACAGAGCAAACTGTAGTTGCTCACTAAGTACATGTACATAATTTTTATTTCTTGCTCTTTCCATTTCTATGTTTTCTAATAGATCTAATCTTTTGCATTTCTTTTACATTTTCTATGCTACAATAATGATTTTGCTCTCTTAAATGTATGGCTACCGCTGAATCGTCTTTATTATTTTTAAAGGATGTCATATGTTCTCGAAATCTTATTTTAATCTCAAGTCCTGTTTGACCTATGTACATACATGCATTCACACACGTCACATCTGGCCTGGTATATACCTGAATTTCTCAACAAATCATCTTTTTCTTGGCAGTTTATTAGCTTATTTCTGAGTGTGTTCTTATTGTAAAAAGCGACATTAACATTGCAATTTTTATACCCTAGATGAAATCTTTAGGGTATACTAAGTTTGTCATTCCGTTTGTAACACCTCGAAATAATGATGGTAGAGCAAAATGAATTGGACACCCGCGCATAATATTAAAAGTTATTTTGATTTTTGCATGTCCGTCCGTCCGTCCGTCCGTCCGTCCGTGCGCACGATAACTCGAGAACGCGTTCACTTAGAAAGCTGAAATTTTGTAGACGGACATTTAAAAAAAAAGTAATATTAAGTTCGAAAATGAGATAAATCGGGCAGCTCCTTCGTGGAGTTGACATACAAAAATTTCGTTTTCCACGATATATTTGGACACTACCTGAGCACACGTCGACTTAGAAAGCTGAAATTTGGTACATATGTAGTGTTTTCATACTAATAGCAAATAAAATTTCAAAAATGGGCTAAATCGGGCAACCCCTTCTTGGTGTTGCCAAATAATAATTTTGGTTTTTTACATATAATTTGAAAAGGATCAGACCTAGACATTTTTATTGTACTAAAAACTTCTTCAGAATAAGAAATCCTATAAAATTGATTATAATCATTTTTTCAGTCCGACGAGCCATTCTAGAAATATATGCGAGAAACCAATGCAAAAAATCAAAATTGCTCAAATGGGTGACCACACGAAATTTCATACGTGCATTCATCTAGGATATCATAAGAATTGGTCTTAGACCAATTCTAGCTTTTTCACTTGTTCTTTAATATTTTTGCTATGGTATAAATAATCTTACCTATAAATGGTAGCCTTATATAATTATTAGTTTTAACATTAGAAGGTATCAAGTTACATAGTTTTTTTAATACTAATTTCTGTTCCTTCTGATTTATTAATCTATCTATTACATTTGGAAAATATCCATTGTTGTTGGCTATTTTCTTAATCACCTTAACTTCTTTATTAAACGCTATTTGAGAAAGTGGTATACTAAATAGCCTATGGATTAAATTATTGAAAGATGACATTTGTTCATCATTACATTTTTCTGTAATTGACATAACATCAAAAAATATTTAGATAGTACGCACATATGTACATACATTTAAAAACTTATCACAGCAAGAATTTCGCTAGCCTCACATTCTAAGATTCTATTTTGAAATGATAAAGCCAGACGAAAGTCGGCACCGCTGAGATAATTGAAGGATTGCTCGTGAGAACTTTGTGGCTAGGGAAATTCTTTAATTCTGTGGTAGTTATTTGTGAATTTTTGTATTTAGCCAATTAGACATTTTTTGTAATATTATAAAAAGCGAATTTCAATAAAGAATTAGTTAGTTGCTACGATACAGTGAACCAAGACTTTTTATTTTACCTTAAGTGAGTCTGAGGCACTGTAACTCCGACAGCTTTTTGGTGTACCGGTTTAAGAGCCGCTGCACCCACAACACTACTTACGGTGTAACACCCTAAGTTCTTCGCAGCAATATCGAGGCAAAAGAGCCAGGAACAAACAACATTTTTATATTACACAAATGATTAGAGTCTATTGGTATAATTGAATCTGTAAAAGAAGGTTTTCTAAAAACATCAAATGTAAATTTGCTGTCTAAGTTATTAATTACAGGGTCTAAAAAATTTAATGAACCATTATTTTCTGTTTCTATGGTAAATTGAATTCTACTATTACGTTTATTCAGCCAATTAAAGAAATCGTTTAACTCTGCATCTGTGCCTAGCCATAAAGCTATGACGTCATCCACATATCTATACCAAATTTTAACTTTAGATTTGAAAATCTTGTTGAGAATCTTATTCTCGAAATTGTTCATATATATTTCCGCTAAAAGGAGTGATTATGGTGATCTCATCACTAATCCATCTTCTAGGTTATAATATTTATTGTTGAATCTAAAATAATTCTGGTCTATTATTATTTCTAGTAATATGTTTCAATTCCCATCTTATTGTGTTATCATTCACTTTGGTGTCTATATGTTGGTAAACGATTTCACGTAACTCTGTTGTCGGTATCGATGGGAATAGGCTTTTTACATCGAATGACACTAACATAGCGTTCTTAGGGATTTTAAAGTTGTTCAATTTTTTTTATCAATTCAACACTACTTCTTATAGCTTGTTTAAAACTAAAATCCGTAAATTCTACGAACAATTTATCGAAAAATTTGCATAAATTGTATGCATTGCATAATAGCAAGAAGTCCTCTGAGTATGTCGAACTGGACTTACGTACTTCTCTAATTGTTTAATTTCCTTGTTGCCGACAATGCTCAAAAAAATGTTTTATTCGTCGGACTACTTACATCATCGGAGTTCGTTGGGATGAGATTATGTAGGCTCGCTTCAATATTTACATCACTAAAGGTTGTAGGTATGGGGTAAGAACTCGCGTCTGTATGTATGTCATAAGAGGTAGTAGGTAGGGGCAAGAAGTTGCTTCAGAGTTTTCCCTAGACATTTTGTGTCGTCAATTGCATTGACATAGAACACTTGTGCTTGGAATACCACAAATCCGTTAATTATGCACGTTATGTCAATCTAATTATTAGCAACATCCTTAAGCCAAGTTCCAAATTCCGCGGACAGTCCCGCATACGTTTCTGCTAACTAGGAAGAACTGCACTGTAGTAAATAACATTACCTATTCAACAGAGCGATTTACTTCTACTCTAGATAGTATATATAATTTCTGATAGCAAATATTTTAATTTGTTATCGAAAGTCAAACTTGATTTGGCTATTTACCTTACTTTGTATCTACTATGATTTGACCTGCTTATCAGAATAGGGCGTATATCTGCTGTTGTTTTACCCTTAGGAGGGAGTACTTTCCCGCTCTTGGGACACAAAATAAAATTTGTATAGTCTCCATTGAAACCAACATTAACCAAATTATCAGTTACGACACAGCCGTACAAAACTAGAAATTGCTATCATTTTCAACAAAACAGAAATATATGCAACATACTTTAGTCTTTTACATTAATGGGGGAAAGAATTTGGCTATGCCTTATTGTAGTGCGTACAAGACAGCAACGTGTTAAAAACAAAAAATGAGAGAGCGTAGGATTACCAGAATGATAAAATATTCTTGGATAACTTCTGAATACCTTCAAACTATTCATAATAATGAATTTTTCGTACATCGGGTCACACTAGCTCAATTTTTTTTAGAAAAGGATTTTTTTGTTATTCGTTTTGCTTCTTTCTTTCCTTTTCTAGCCTTTAACATTTAAATCAAAAGCAGACGGAAATATCTACTGCTTCCTAATTTGTACTTAAGTTTACTTTGCTTGAATCATCGTGTAGCATCTTTTAGAATCTCGGTATATCCTTCCCCTTTAAAGCAACTCTTAATTTATTAAAACCACTTTCCGATATCGCTTTCTGCTACTTTCTAGAATCTGTGCTCCCGGATTTTGCATTACCACATCTAGATGTCCAGAAAGCAATGAGTAATAGCACTTATCGCCAGGTACGTCATTATGAAAATGGTTCTTTCTAGGAAAAGCATCCAAAACTCTTGAACAACTCCGTACTTATCAGCTTCTTTCTCCAGAATCTCTTTGCAAAATTAAGCCAAATCCAACACACTATTTTATTTTCCTCATCAGTCGTTACAACAGCTGATGGACCAGTGATATACTGCTTTTTATTACGACAAAGAAAGCGGTTTTTTATAGTAATATATCTCCTGTGTTTGTCTTCAGCCGTCATTGTACCTACACCGAATGGCATTATCATAGCTACGAGTTTGAAGTCTTAGCGATCGTTGAAACGCTAGAAAGATTTCGAATTTATCTATTGGGAAAGCATTTCCAAATCGTCACGGATTGTGCACATTGAAGAAATCAACCCTATTGATTCCGCGCATTGATCGATAGTGGCTTAAGCTGTAAGATTATAGTTTTGATATAATGCACCAGGTGAACAAATATCCACGGAGGTACTTTAAGTCGTGCTCCAGTCGAACCGCCGAACGAGATAGACGTTGGTATGTCAAATATCACTTGTGATGAAGTAAATCAAGAGGATTGGTTAGCCTTTATGCAACGCATCGAACACAAGGTTGCTTTGATTATAAGATTCCTACGACGCTTAGAAGACTTCGAGCAGAAAAACAAATCAAAAAGGAGTATGAGCTAAGAACCATCGATTGTATCGGCGAGCAGATGATGAGCTCAAATTAGTGGTGACATCAGCTGTTAGGTGGAAAATTGTTAAGTCACTACATAATGACATGGGTCATTTCGGCGTTAAAAAAACAGTAAATCGTATACGAAAAGATTTTGGTTCCCCAAGATGAGGAAATATGTACGTGAAATCATATGTCGCATTGTGTAGAGTACTGCTAGAACAAATGTCCCGGAGGGCGAACAGAACACCAATACCATTCGGAAGGCTACACGGTGACTGTACAAAACTGCAAATTGCATTAAAAATACCGAATTACCTCATATGTAAAATTTAGATTTTATTCGCAAATTCATTACTCAGGTTATGCCTCATAATTTTCTCACGCAACATGATCCGAGGTAAAATATGAAAGCTTTTACCTCGATAGCAAGCTTGCTAAAATTGGCTGGGAAAGTTCTGTGGTGAGACTGGAGTCAGCAATTTTTATGAAGCACAGGTGCTTAGATTTTGACTTGAATATAAAAGTGTTATTATTATTAAACTTAATAAATTTTGTCATTCGTTTTTGGACAATAGCTGCGTTTTATTTAAAATATTTGTTAGTCGCTATTGCTGCCGGTACAAGAACCGAGTAGCCCGGGATATTAATAATTAATTTACCTGTCAGGTTTAAGAAGTTCGTGCAATCGGTCTACCACCGAATGTACAGCAACAACGTTGAGGTGAATCATCAATTTTAACATTTGGTGACCAGGACGTGATACAGCATCCTCAATCACGTTCAATAGAAGACGTCCCATATAACCAAAGCACAATTTGCTGAGCCATTATACCAAGAAGGATGCCGCCGAAGATTGACAAATCAATGGACCCTTTGTCTGAGGCCAAAGAGCTCCAGGGCAAGGAGATCCAAAACATATTGGGCAACTATAAGAAGGATCCTGTGGACAAGATGTCGTATAATTACTACAAAGAAAGACTCGCGCGTCTGGATGCAGCGTGATCACGCTTTGACGCTACTGACCAAGAAATCCGAGGCTTACCTTCACCGCCGCTAGACCATGCATATTTTGCTACGGATTAAGTCTACGAGGAGTTCAGGCAATATTTAGCTACAATAATAAACATATTCGAGGAAGCTGATGACCTAAATGGCGCAGCTCAACAAGTCGATATTGGGTGAGTACCATTACCAGCTCGCAGCAAGAATACTAGTAAGCCAAATAAAGCTAGTACAGTCCTTCAACATAAGCAGTCTAAATCGAATGTAGAATCATCATCGGGAGGTCTGCCAGTTGGCGAAAAGGGTAACAAGTTATACACAGATAAGACAGATACCACTAAAGTGGCCATACCCAAAACTTATGAATCCAAGAACCATCCGGTATTGTCAAGCGCGAATAGCTCAGAAGGTATCAGAATTTAGAGAAGACAGAAAGTGGTAACTCAAACTTTGCTACGGCTGCTTGATCATCTGGAGAAAAATGACTTCACTGATGAGAAAACAACTTTTTATGAGATCACGATAAAGGCAGTAAATAAATACTGGGCTCAAATTGAAAACTACAACCAGGACTTGTGAGAACTTGCAACTGACCCTACCTTAATGGAAGAATACGTACAATTAGAAGAGAGAGTACAAGAATTAGTTATGCGGCTCTCAATCAAGTTCGAAGAACTACAGCAACCAGTTAGTAATTCACTGCACTCACAGACCATGGTGGCTAGTAACCCATCTACAATGCTGAAACTACCGAATATAACTCTGCCCAAGTTCGATGGGGATTATTCCAAGAGACGACAATTCGGCGATTTATTCACGCAAATGGTCCACAATCAACCTATGGCTAGATGCCAAAAGATGTGGCACCTTAAGACGTACTTAATGGGAGAGGCCGAGAAATTGTTACGACATTTCACCTTATCCGAAGACAATTATCTTGCGACATGGAAGATGCTGAAAGAAAGGTACGAAAACCCCACGATATTAACTGCATCACTAATTAATAAACTGCTGCATCAACCGTCACGTGCAACAGAGGCCCCGTCAGCCACATTCATAAAAACAATGCATTATACCACCAACGAGTGCTCACTTGGGTTAGAAAACTTGGCTCTAGAAAAAACCCATTGGGACCCACTTCTGCTACACATTTTATATAAAAAGCTGGATCGACCTACCCAATAGCTTTACGAACAAGGTCTATCGAATCCTAAGGAATTACAGTCCATGAAGAATTTCCTAGCCTTCCTAGAGATGCGTTTTCAGCCTTGAGGAATAAGGCCAAGGGACTGGAGGAAGGAACCAGAAAACAAGGCACGTTCAAAACGTCAACGTTAACATCGATGGTTACTCCAAGCCAAGGTTGTGGAACCTGCAAGGCCAGTCACCCACTCTTCCGGTGCCAGACATTTTTAAGGATGACGCCGAATAATCGGTTGATGTTAATAAATGCGCACAACATATGCCAGAATGGCTTAAAAAAGGTCACCATATTTCTCTATGCACATTGAAGGGTTGTAATAAGTGTAGCAAAAGGAATAACACGTTGGTTCACATAGATCCAACTACCAGACAAAAGAATGTATTGGAAAAACCGTCGACTATCAGACTAGCAGAATTCAGCTGGTCTCCACCCAGTAAGACGGATACGGAAGCCCCATTGAGTCTAAAGGCCTTGGTGGAACCTCAAGCCATGGGATATGTCCTGCTTGATACTGCACTAGTTGAGCTTATAGACGAAAATGGAAGAGTAGTGGAATGTCGAGCTACTCTTGACTCCGGCTCACAAGTAAGCCTGATCACGGAGAAGGTAGTCAAGAAACGCGGGAAGGCGACCTTCCCTGCTTCCTTAGAAATTAAAGGCATTGGTAACGGTCAGCAGCAGTTTAAAAGAAGAGTCAACATCCAGCTACACTCAAGGGTCAATGGGTGCTCAACAAGACTAGAGCCATTTGTACTTGACCGTATCATATCTTATCAGCCAAACCAGTTACTGGATGTGTCGAGATGGACCATACCAGACAACATCCAATTAGCTGCTCCTGAGCTCACTCGACCAGACAGAATTGATCTACTTATTGGAGCAGAGTTCTTCTTTCAATTATTGTCCATAGGACAAAGAAAGCTGGATCCAAATTTACGCAAACTGCAAAATACCATATTGGGCTGGATTGCATCAGGAAGGACGAATCAAACCTACTCCACAATTCCTGCTTGCGGCATATGTTCAGAAGAAGAAGATCTAAATAAGACAGTCGAAAGGTTCTGGAAAATAGAGGAAGTAGACTCCACACAATCAAATTTATCACAACAAGAGATGAATTGTGAATCGTTTTTTAATCAGACAGTTAAAAGAAATGCAGAGGGGCGATTTATGGTTAGACTACCATTCCAAGATAAGCCCAGTAGATTGCGATAATCGAGTGATATTGCAATTCGTCGCCTTCTCACTTGAGTGAGGTGGACCCTGCTGAATTTGCAAAGCCCAATTACTTCCTGCCTCATCACTACATTTTAAAACCCAACTGTATGGCGACCAGACTAAGGGTAGTCTTTGATGCCTCTGCCAAGACATCATCGAATGTGTCATTAAACGACCTACAAGTCAATGGTCCAACAATTCAGGATGACCTGTTCACCATCCTATTAAGATTTCGATTACCACTATACGTCTTCACGGCAGACGTCGAGAAGATATACTGGCAAATCTTGGTTGCTGAAGAAGTTCGGAATACCAATTAGTGCTTTGGAGAAAAAGTCCCAAGGAACCAATCAGATCTTTTCAGCTGAATACCCTTATTTATGGTACGACTTACGCGCCATACTTAGCAACCAAATGTCTACAACGTCTCGCCGAACAAGGAATGGGGCAGTGGTTTCTGGGAGCAACGAATTTGTCAAATGATGCTAAGAATCCGATTTTATTATCATACGCTCATAACGACACGCGTCTACTGATAACCAATCTTCATGTTAGCCACCTTCATATCGCGCCACAAGCACTGCTAGCTATAAGATTTTGGCCCATTAAGGGCAAAAGTATCGCACGAGCCATAGTTCAGAGGTTTGTGCGCTGCGCGCGCGATAAGCCGAAAATGTTATCACAATTTATGGCAAATCTGCCTGAACATCGAGTACAGCAGGCGCGAACGTTTATAAATTCTGAAGTGGACTTTTTTGGACTACAAAAACAAGCTCCAGCAATTGAGCACCAGCATCTATGATCAAAAATCACAAGAGCAGATACAGGGCTTTTGCAGTACTAGGGCTATTGAGTGTCATTTCATAGCGCCCAGAGCGCCACACTTTGGAGGCTTGTAGCAAGCTTCTGTTAAATCAGCCAGGCATATACTGCGACGAAACCTCGAAACCGCCAACTTAACCTACGAAGAATTAGAAACGCTAATGGTTGAGATCTAAGCATTTTAAATTCACGTGCTTTAACACCAATGTCATCCTACCCAGATGACTTTGCGGCACTTACACCAGGTCACTTTCTGATTGGAGAACTGATGACGGCAATCACCGTCCCCCAAGCACGGCCGCGAAAAATATGGCTCCACCAGAGACGGAAACTGATAAACGATTTGAAAAACCAGTTCTGGTATAGATGGTCCACAGAGTACCTCAGCGAACTACAGCATCGCTATAAGTGGAAGCAACAATGTACAAATGCACAACCCGGAATGGTGGTGATAGTGAAGGAAGACAGTCTCCCTCCTACAGCATGGCATTTAGGAAGAATTGAAAGAGTCATCAAAGGTGAAGATGGTTTGGTACGAGTTGCGGATATCAAAACATCCAAGGCAGTTATAAGAAGACCTATACATAAGTTGGCTCCCTTACCTCTAGAGTCTGAGACCAACTGCGCAGAATCTACAGCAACAACAAGATTGAGAGAAGATGATATATCGAAGACATAAAAGCGAAAGAGTCTGCTTTTCGCGCCTATCAATTGCATCCATGTCCGGAAATGAAACAAGTCTACAAGACTGCACGGAACACCTGCAAGTCCATTATCCAGAGAGAAAAATTTCTTTTTGACCAGAATATTAGACAAAGAATCTTGACAAGCCGCAAAGGTAGCAAAGGTTTCTGGTCCCTGGTCAAAACCATCAGGAACAATTTCACCAGTTCCTCTATACCTTCACTACTTAATAATGGTGAAGTGATTGTTGACTCCCTGGATGAAGCTAATATTTTAGCTGCTAGACTCGCTTCAATTTCTCTCTTCCACCAACTTCACAAACACCCGTTTTGCATCACCAGTGTGAATGTGTACAAGAGCCAATACACGTTCGTACGAGGGATGTGTTCTGGGTCCTTAAGGGGATTAACGTCTCCAAAGGCGCAGGTCCTGATGGTTTTTCGCCCCTGTTAATTAAAATCTGCGCCTCATCCTTGGCTAAACCTCTGCGCAAACTCTTCTACTTGTCTTATTCGACAGGAAATTTTCCAACTGCTTGGAAGCTAGCTCACGTTCAGCCTATTTCTAAGAAAGCAGAGGGTAGCGATCCCTCAAATTATCGACCAATTGCCATCACTTCGATTCTTTCAAAGGTTTTTGAATCTATCATTAACTCAAAATTAATGAAGTATCTAGAAACTAATCATCTCATCAACGATCGCCAATATGGCTTCCGAGCTGGACGCCCATCTGGAGACTTGCTGACCTTTCTTACGGAACTTTGGAACCGTAGTCTTCACAATTTTGGTGAATCTAAAATCGTTGCCCTAGATATTTCAAAAGCCTTTGCTAGAGTCTGGCATCCAGCCCTTTTAGCCAAACTCAAAGCACTTGGTCTCTCCCCTCCTCTTGTATTATGGATTGAAAGTTTCCTATCTAGTCGCCAAATACGTGTTGTATTAGATGGCGTTACGTCTGAACCGCATCCCATAAATGCCGGTGTACCTCAAGGCTCTGTTATCTCTCCAACTCTCTTTTTAATTTTCATTAATGATCTGCTTTCCCTTACTTTCAATCTCATCCATAGTTTCGCAGATGACAGTACTCTTGATTTCGCTTACTCCTCTGACACTCTTGCGGAATCCAGGGGGAATGCTGCATGTGTTAAACGAGATTGCATGACTAGATCATTGAATAACGATCTTGCCAATATGCTCGCTTGGGGCAAAGCAAATCGCGTCGAATTCAATGCATCAAAGTCCCAAAGCTGTCTTATCTCATTAAAACAAGATCATAACTTAACCACAGCCGTTTCTTTTGATGGAGCATTCATTTCTGATTCACCGTCACTAAGCATTCTTGGCATTAATATTTCCAGTAAGTTAAACTGGACAGATCACATCTTCTCTGTTGCCAAAGAAGCATCGAAATATCTTGGATTTCTGAAAAGGTGTGAGAAATATTTCAGCCCGTCAAATCTAGCGCTCCTCTACAAGTCCTACATTAGACCTAGAATGGAATACAACTCCCATATATGGGCCGGGGCTGGTCGCACAGCCTTAGCTTCATTGGATATTGTCCAAAAGAGAGCCTTCAAACTCATTGGCGATTTGGCAATAACTTGTCATATCGACTCACTCGAGCACCGCCGCAATGTTGGATGTCTTTCGCTCCTTTATCGCTATATGCATGGTCAATGTTCTGATGAAATATCTAGTCTAATCCCTTGTAGAATGATTCCTGCACGCAATACTCGCGCTGCAAACCGCGCACATCCTTTAACCCTTCAAATTACTTTCGGCCGTACAGTAAAATTCCGAGATGCTTTTTTATCCCGAACAGTGCGAATGTGGAACAGCTTACCATCTTCTGTTTTTCCTCAGGCATACAATCTGCGGAAGTTTAAGGGCGACATACATCGGCACCTCCGCCACTTTCCTCATATCCCCTAATCCTTTCCCTATCTTCTTCCTGCCATGCTGTGCTTTGCATCATAGGGTATCCCCTGAGCTTGGCTTAATAATATAAAAAAAAACAAACAAAAACAATCAAACGAATTCGGACACCTCAACTGCAACTAAAAGACCGTTGCGTGGTGGTAGAGCCATGCGTCTGACCTTACTTACATGTTTAATCTTTCCAATCATGGGACAAATTCAGATCAAACCGTTAGATACGCCCGCCCGCCAGGATTACATTTTGAAAATTTGGGGAATAGCCAACTGGTGTCAAATGAATGGAACTTGGTGATCTACTACAATACTAGCACATTATGGCCCGAGTTAAATACTATTAGCCGAGGTGTAGAAAGGCTCCAAGAAGGTTGTAACTTGATGAAGGAATGGGATCTGTGTGGTCCCATAATGGAACAATTTAAAACTGCATTGGAGGAAAACACAAGTAACAATGAATTACTTTTACCCCAGCGTAGGCCACGAACTAAGAGAGGTGCTTTGAATATAGTGGGTAAGGTAGCTAATGTATTATTCGGAGTGTTGGATTCCGAATATGCTAACCACATGTCACAAATCATAGAGGATCTGAAGGAAAATGATGTGCACCTTGTGGCGCTGATGAATAATCATACATCTATCTTAGATTCAACAGTCAACCTCGTACAACGATCACAAGAGGCTACGGTGGCTCAACTAAGGCACTTCGACAAGTACCTCAATCAATCCATTGCCCAATTGCATAACATTAACACCGAGTTGCATCAAGAAAGAGCAACACAATCGTTTATGGCATGGGCACTGCAATTGACGCGAGTTCTAAACAAATACCAGAGGATTCAATCTAACTTTTTCGATGTGCTTATAGATACCCAACATGGCAAAATAAATCCACAGTTATTTAGCCAAAAACAACTATTGGAACAACTCACACTAATACAAGAAGATATCCCTACTATCCTTCGATTACCGTCACGCCGAGACAACCTGTTAAAGATATACAGCTTGATGAGCGTAGAAAGTCGAATAAACGTGGATCAAATGATATTTAGTATAAATCTCCCGCCGCTTTCGCACGATAAGTTCGTACTACTACATATAATACCAATTCCATTTTTGTCAAACAACGAGCTCATGATTATAGGATCAATAGAAAAATTCTTAATCATTAGAATACATCGGCATCAGTACTATCCCTTGTCTGAAAATGATTTAAGGGGTTGCATTACGTACGACAGGGCATTCATTTACAAACAACAACTCCCAATTCACAATAAAGGAGCGAACATTAGCTCCGGTGAACTCAGTGTTCTGAGTCATGGACCATTCGAAATCGTTTGTTCGGCCACTGCTATTAGTAAGACTTCGCGGTGGATTGAACTGTTAACCGTCAGCAAATTGATATATATTAAACCTACTCCTGCCACAATCAACGCCATTTGTAATGCTAATGGCGAACAAAAAACCATAGAGGGATCTGAAATTATAACATTACAGTTAAATTGTGTAGCAAGGAATGAACACACCACTATTCATGGACACAATGTCTTTTACAATAATTTAAAGGGTGGATTTACGCCACTCAGGACACTTATCGACTTCATCCATTTTAATACTACGCCTCCTCCAATAACTTACCAGCAAACACCAGTAAAAAACATAAGCATTGACATCGAAGACCTACGAGTGCGAATCAAGAATCTCAACATAAATGCTACACCGCAACCAAATACCACCTGTCATGACGTTGATCAATATACAGTCTCATATATATAATTAGTGACCGAGGTAGAGCATATACTTCGCGAAAATTCGAGAGCTATTGCAAATTAAACGATATTCAACATATGAAAGTCGATGTACGCAAATTATATTTTTTTTTATTCGTGATCTAAAATAAAAACACTTAAGGTTTGAAGAGAAACTTAGAAATTTATTTTAACGGAGCTATATTAAACACTTTTATAAAAATTACACTGAACAAGTGTTCTTACATAAGTTCTTATGACAACTGCTCTTGAATAGAATGATGGCTGCTTATAAATATGTTTCTTTATCTTATTTCTAATTATCTTGTTTTGATACTTTATTTACAATTTGAGATTCCTTGCTTATTACATATTTCTAATTATCTTTATTTACAATTTGAGATTCCTTGCTTGTTTACATATTTCTGATTATCTTGTTTTGATACTTTATTTACAATTTGTTAATTTGATTACGTCAAACAATTCTGGCCTTAACGAAGGCTCAGCGTTGTTTTGAACAGAATCAGTAATCTGGTTACTCATCGTATTTTCTGAAGAATCAATATTCTGATTCATCGATGATGTAACTCCTCCCCTCTTTGATTGAGTATTCTCCTGAATCTCACTAAATCTCTTAATTTTCATTCTCTTTTGTTTACAGTACAGATTTATCAAACATATAAATGTAATTATTATAATTATGATTGTGAGGGTGTTAATTCCATAATTTGCTAGTTTGTGGTATTTTAGTTCATGGATTCCTTTTAAGTTATTTTGAATTTCTAATATGGTTTCTTCAAATGTTAGACTCTTGTTGAATAATACATATTTAGTATTTGGTAATACAAATTTTTCAATAATTTTATCTTGGCTATTAAAGAAAGATTGATTATTAATAGATATACTACAATTATAAAAGTTTATAAAGAACTTTCCACTTAAAACAAACTTTCTTTCGTCACAGCTACTATATATTACAAAGTTTTTGCTGTTTTCTAATACTAGAATATTATCTTATAATTCTTTAATATTACTTTTAGAGCTACTATTTATTAGTTTACAGTTATTTGCAAAAACGCAACTGTTTGAAGGAGATAGTTCTTTAAACGATTTTTCAGGGTTAAATTCATAATAAGTTTCATTTAGTTCTAGATTATATTTTCTTATTTCGTTTGTTTTCTTATTATTTAAATTTGGAATTGGTAATATAATTTTCTTGTTTAATGTTATATAGTTTATAGGTAATTTTATTGCGAGAACTAATTTTTTCTCTAAGAACTTAGCTACTACTAATCTTATATGAATTAATTTCTTAAAATCTATGTCATATTTCTTTATTTATTCGTTAGTTAGAATATTTGGATTCAATAAATTTAATCTTGCTGAAGCTATGTTTTACTGAATATCTTCCACTCTACTTTTAATAATATTTAATTTAAATATTTGTTCTGTTATTATGTTATTTTTCATTCATATTCAATATGGTTTAAAGAGTTAGTCCTAGAAAATAGTTGTTTCCTGTCGTCGTTAATAGCGTTCTTTAGTTGCAAGATAGATTTCTGAAAATTGTCATTAATTTTTATTTGTTGGTTTATGTTTGTAATTAAGTTATGGTTATTTGAATCGATTGTTAAGAGATGTTTTTCAATTTCGAGTTTGTCGTTGTTATCCATTATTCCGAAAACCCATTTCAGTAAGATTCCTCCTCCATCAATAAGTCCTCGTCTATGTCTATGAGGGATTATTGTGTGAACTTTTTTTCTTATTAATTCTATTTCGTCTTGAATAATTTGTTTTTGTTGTATGTTATGTATTAGAGAAAGGGTGTTTTCAATGTTATTGATTATGCTTAAAATTTCTTCTGGGTCGATTATATGTAATATGATGTCGAGGTTGTTCGGTACTTCTATTTCATTTGTTTTAATAATTTTATAACCACTTTGACTTTCAATCTTGTCCACTATCAATGTTTGTTGGGTTGGCGGAAGTAGTGTCAATATCCATATTATTGTTATTATTATTCTGAGCTGAAAATTTTAATGGTTTTTTAATATTACTGGTATGAATATTATCGAGTGGTAATGCTCTAAATTTTGGTTCTTCTTTGTGTCTTGATGTTTGTAATTCTTTACGTAACCGATTTTTCGTTTTTCTTCATAATTTTCGCGTTTTGAATTATGTTTCCCTAGCCATTTACTCTTTGCCGTGTTAATATTTTTTATTAAATTTTCGACGTGTATTCTTTGTTTTGTGCTTTTTGTGGAGTTGCTTTTATTGTCGAATGGAAGATATTTTTATATTGTTTTACTGCTTCTATCATCTGATCTCGAATTGGTTTCTTATTTTCAAGGTTTAAGGCTCTTATACGTTCGGTTATAGTGTTATGGAATCTTTCAATATCTGAATTGCCTGTATGGGTATTAGGTTTAGTTGAATGATATTTTATGTCTTGTTCGTTAAGAAATTCTTTAACACTAGTTTTAAATTCGTTATCAAATACAAACTTTTTGGGTTTTCCTTTGATGGAAATAAATAATTTAAATTTTTCGATTAAGCTTTTGTGGTTTCTGTTTTCTAGATGAAAGCTCACTACGTGTTTTGTTAATTTGTCGATGAAGTTGATAAATGAATTTTTACTATTGACGTAAGTATCTACGTGTGTCCTGATTCGTTCTTATGAAACAAAGATATTGGTTTTTTCAGTTTATCTTCGTTTTCTATGTCTTCAGCGAAGTAAACATACTTCACAAATTTTGTTGAATTGTAATCAAAGTTTTCTATTCTTTTTTGTTGGAGTGTATTGTATTCATGATCGCTTAGATATGAAAAAATTGCTGCTTTGCCGGTAACGTATTTCTTTAAAATGTTAACTGCATTTTCAGTTTTTAGATCGTTTTTGTCTATAAAGATTCTATGGTTCTTAAATGTTACTTCGTGTTCCTTATTCTTGTCATCGCAAAGTATTACTTGATGTTTAAAACGATTGACAATGGTTTCAAGTATAGGAATGTGGTCATTTAAATTTTCTTCTTGGGAATGAATTGTCTGCATTTCGACTGTATCGTTAGCATTTATTTCTTTTATTGGCTCTAAAAATAATTCGGAGAAATAGTAAGCCCCTGTCATATCTTTCCCATTTAGGATCTACTGTTTCGGTGGAATTAATCTCGTTTGTTTCTGTGTTAATTCTGCTTAGGAAATCTGCTATTTTATTATCTTTCCCTTTTATATAATCTATGTTAATATTATATTCCCCTCATGATAGTAACCACCTTTGTAAACGAGGTTTTATGTCTTTACCGGAATGTTTAATTTGTAACCATTTGATGGGTTGATGATCTGTATGTAAATCGAATTCTTTACCATATAAATAAGGCCTGAAATATTTTGTTCCCCAAACAATTGCCAGTAATTCCTTCTCTATTGTAGAATAGTTTTTCTCATGATCATTGAGAGTTCTTGAGGCATAACAAATAGTATGAGTTAGTACTGCTCCTATTGCAAAGTTGGTAGCATCAGTAACTAGATTAAATTTTTTATTGAAATTTGGATATTTGAGTATGGGGTGTTCGGCAATTATTTCCTCTAATTTCTCAAAAGCGTAGATGTAATCAGGATCGTTTTTATTAATTTTTGTTACTTTCTTTAGATATTTGGTCATGGGCTATTTTTGCGTAATCTTTAATAAATTTTCTGTAGTATCCTGTTACTCCTAGAAAAGATTTGATTTGTTTTTGCGTTGTTGGTAGGTAGTTTAAGGTCTTCAATTACTTTAATTTTCTTCGGATTTGGTTTAACTCCATTTGCGGTTAAAATGTGACCTAAGTATTCTGTTTCTTTTGAAAGAAAATTGCATTTGTCAATTGATTTGATTTGAGACCTGCATTTCTTAATCTTTTAAAAATATCTTTAATATTGATAAGATGTTCTTCTAAGGAAGTACTAAAGATAAGTATATGGTCCAGATATACTACACAATTTCTATTTATATGTTCTTTTAGGACTGAATTCATTAGTCTTTGAAACGTTGCTGGTGCATTTTTAAGACCAAATGGCATTCTGACGTATTCATAATGCCCAAAAGGAGTAGAAAAGGCCGTTTTCTTCCTATCTTTTTCCGCAACTAGTATCTGATGAAACCCTTTTGCGAGATCTAATGTAGTAAAATATTGAGATTTTCCTAATTTATCTAGTATATTTTCAATGTTGGGAATTGGAAATTTG
This sequence comes from Dioctria linearis, assembly GCA_963930735.1. Classification (NCBI taxonomy): domain Eukaryota; kingdom Metazoa; phylum Arthropoda; class Insecta; order Diptera; family Asilidae; genus Dioctria; species Dioctria linearis. The sequence continues at coordinate 76,354,253 of OZ005740.1, read as the reverse complement.
TCGCTAATCGTAATTTCGTTTAACTTTCTATAATCTATTACTATACGCCACTTTTGTTGGTTTGAGTTATCTATTTTTTTAGGTACTATCCACAATGGTGAATTGTAAGGAGCTGTAATTTCTATAATTATGCCTTGTTGCAACATTTCGTTGATTTGTTTTTCTATTTCCTTTTCATGGACTTAAGGGTATATATAAATTTTACAATATATTGGACTTTCCATAGTCGTAAAGATTTCATGTTGAATTTCATGAGTGAAGGTCAAATTTTCGCCTTCAATAAAGAATAAATCTTTGAACTGTTTTAGTAACTCTTTTAGTTTCTTTCCCTCTTCATTATTTAGATGTGAGAGATTCAATTTTTCGAGAATGTTTTTCTCAAGGGATTCTATATTGTGAATTTCATGAAGTGATAAAGGGTAATCAAGCTCAATAAATGGTATTTGATATTTATCTAATATATCAATATATTTATTTTCCAAATCGATTTTGGATTTGAAAGGAATAAGGACATTTTGCCCGATAATCGCGTCGTATTTTCGACCAGTTAAGTTTGGAACTTTCCAAGAGGTGGTACCTTTGGTACCAAATTCTTTGGGAAAAGGGGTATCTATTTTATACATTACCTTATTTGCTCCATTTAATGTAGTGAAATACATTGGTTTACTTAATATTTCTTCAGAAATACCTTCGATTGAGCTCGGATTGATTATGCTTGTGTCAGGTCCGGTATCGATAAGACACTTAATTTATTGATATAGAATTGTTACCTCAATTATGGGTAGTTTATTTCCCGAGGCTCTGATGTAAAATTTACATCTTGTTCCTGGATATTTTCATCTTCCATGGGTTCTTGGTTTTGTCTTCTAAATTGACCGGAGTTAACTGGTCTGAAATTATTATTTTGCCCAAGTGGACCGGAGCTACTTGATCTAAAATTATTATTTTGCCAAGATTGATTTGGGCTATTTGAACTGAAATTATTATTTTGTCTAAATTGACTTGAGTTACTGGATCTAAAATTATTATTTTGCCAAGATTGATTTGGGTTATTTGGACTGAGATTATTCTGTCTTTCTGGATTATTGAATCCTCTAAAGTCAAAATTGTTTTGTCTATATAGTCCAGGGTTCGTCTTGTTATTGTTTCGTCTTGTGGTATTATTAAAATTTTCTATTTTTTCATTTAAACCATATTTTTTGTGTCCTTTGGAAATTGCTCGTTCATCGTCGAGTAATTTTAATTGAGCAAATTTATTGTAAATTTCAATTAATGTGCCATTTGTGGTTTCTCTAACACTATACCTACTAAGTATCTATCGTTATTTTCTGGTATATAAATTATTGGTTTATTTTCATCAAAATCATATAATTCGTTTAATAAATAATTTGTGTGCCTAACATATTCGAATAAATCTCTTAAATTACTTTCTTTGACACTTCTGCACCTATTGATCAGTTCAGCATAGTCTTCCCTTGGTCGGAAATGAAGTCGTAATTCTGTTATTGCTATATCCCAGGTGAGGTTGTCTCCTAGTCGTTGAATACATCTTTCAGCTTCTCCTTGTATTTTTTTCATTTAGGACAATTTGAATGACATAAGTTAATAATTGTTGGTTTCCACATTTTGCACAGATTTTATGAATTCTAGTAACTTATATTGTCTGTTCCATTAAATGCTTTTAGTTGTTTAAAATGTTTAATGGCTTGATCTGGTGTTAATAAAAATAGTGGTTGTTGATGCTGTTGTTGTAATAATTGATGTTGTTGTTGTTGTAATCGTTGCCCTTCTCTGAGTTGTTGCTGTAGTTCTTCAATTTGTTGTTGATGGTTTTGTTGCATCTGGGTTATTGCTGCCGCAAGGCTTCTAGTTTTTGTTCGTTGGCCATTTCTTGATCTTCTTGATCTATATTTCTCCTATTAAAAAATTCCTGTCTCCTCCTTTCCATAAACTGCTCTTAGTCAACTGAAATGGTCGTATCTACGCAAATCACTGATTTTTAGTGCCGCTATGTATCACATTTAATAAGTCTTTAGTGTAGTATTATGATGTTATTTCTTTCACTAAGTATTCACTAAAACTTTGTTCGATCACTCTTTGGAGAGATATCCTACCGACTGCGCCAATTATATTTTTTGTTATTCGTGATCTAAGATAAAACACTTAAGGTTTGAAGAGAAGCTATATTAAACACTTTTATAAAAATTACACTGAACGAGTATTCTTACATAAGTTCTTATGACAACTGCTCTTGAATAGAATGATGGCTGCTTATAAATATGTTTCTTTATTTTATTTCTAATTATCTTGTTTTGATACTTTATTTACAATTTGAGATTCCTTGCTTATTACATATTTCTAATTATCTTTATTTACAATTTGAGATTCCTTGCTTGTTTACATATTTCTGATTATCTTGTTTTGATACCTTATTTACAATTTGTTAATTTGATTACGTCAAACAATTCTGGCCTTATCGAAGGTTCAGAATTGTTTTGAACAGAATCAGTAATCTGGTTACTCATCGTATTTTTTGAAGAATCAATATTCTGATTCATCGATGATGTAACTCGCACGCCACGATCGAATGTACAGATAGACCGTATAAACCAGTCAGTACTAGCCTCGTTACGAGCTTTATTAGTCGATCCCGTCGACTGGGGCGGACATCTCAGAACAATTCAATGGAGTCTCAATAGTCAGCAAAACTCTACAACTGCGTTTACGCCAAATGAAATAGTCTACGACTTCGATCTCCGAGATATCATAGCTAATCTTTTGATCAACGCATTGAACGAAGAAGGTAGCCAACCGGATTTCCGTGAAGCTTCACAACCTATCACGTTTAAACAAGAAGAATATCGAATCCGATTGAGCTAAATTGAAAACCAGATACGACGCGCGGCATAAATTACCTGCCGAGTACAAGGAAGAGGATTTAGTATTGACAGAGGACATATCAGCTGCCACCGGCGAATCACTGAAGCTCGTACCCAAATATCATGATGCGGAAGGAGATTTAGTTCTGACTTTACCGACGAGAAATTGAAGCCGTATATCAACTGGGCCCAGAGCTCGAAGGATACGACGACTCAGAAGACGATGAAATCGAGACGAGTTCAAGCCAGGAAGGGCCGAGCCGTCAGGTTAATAAACCTGAACACATAGTTTAACCGCCGCCTATGAGTTCGCACATGAGGCTATCTACCCAATTCCGATATATTCCTGCGAGCATGTGTGAGAGTGACGCCATTATAGAAAAAGAGTTTCCATCAAGCCATCGTAAAGAGCGGACGGTTTTTTGTTATTGTTGGAATCGTGTCGTCGGCATAATTTAATCGTATTCATCGTTACCGTCTATTTTAATTCTAACTAATCGCTACCGTTTATAATATATTAACAGCTCCTTTCTATTAATTCAACCTAATAATCGGTTTTTATTGTTGCCCTACTCCATCGTTGACACTAGATATTCACCAGAGACCGTCAGCCAACCGTCCACCTGACCGTCCGATCCAAATATTCTAGAAGTTGAACTGGATTATCCGGGAAATCTAGAATATCCATCGCCGTCTGGATAGATTATCGTCAGTACATAAAAAACAGAGAGCTACATCGTAGTAATATGTGAACAACGGAGCCCACTAGTTAGTAAGTGTCCAACGGCGGAGTTATATTCCAATTACGAATAACGATTACTAATAAACAATTATTCGTTATTCGCGAGTGACGAATAACATGAATAAATTTAATCGTATTGGTAATTTTATTCTCGAAACGAATAAAGGTTATATAATGTAAAAATAAAAATATTTCAAATTATATTAACGAAAATCTAACAATCAGCACAAACTTAATAGTGGATACAGTTCTGATTTAACAGGACGTTGTAGCGTTTAGCCAGATAGGTGCAAGATAAAAAAAAAGAGCTCAGATTATGTATAAGTATAGTGATATAATTGCATATCAGGTTCTGTTGTACTCTTAAACTTAGACATAACAAAATAAATAAATGGTAGCAAAGAAACAGCCATTAACTAAGTGTAAAAATGTAACGATTTGAACTCGATTTCAAGACAACCCATTTTTCGAACATATTATCTGAAAGTTTACTTGATTTCAGTCGCTCCATCGGCGCTCATGAAGGCAGTGGGGTATTATATTTCATGAAAACAAATCTTATCTCCGGGTAGCGATCCAGTATATTTCAGCAAAATATCGTGCAATTAGAATGTCGGCCTTTGTCTTAGGCGACTGGTGCTGTTGACAGTCATCACTTCCTGAGTCCGAGTCAAAATAAAAAAAATGAGCTTTCCTTTTCATTATAATTGTGACTTATGTTGTCATAATTAACTTTTGTACTGAGATCTTTCGCTATAATATTCTTAAAAGGCTCTTAAGTCTGCTTTTAGTACATGGTTCTACACATAAAACCTATTTGTTTTTAAATCGCGGGTATGACAGGGCTACAATGACGGCATTTTCATCACGTGGTGTTGAAAACCAATACTCCTCAAGTCTATTCTCCACATTATTCAAGTATGCCTTGGTTAACTCATTGCAGTATTTGTATGAATTCGTTGCCAAATTTTATAACTTCTTGCGTAATGCATTTAGACATGGTATCAATATTGCATAGTACATGTTGTTTTCGCCTTATATATTGTCTAAAGCCTCTGCAACAGGATCCGAACATTCCAAAAATTCGTTAATATATTCCACTTCATTCTCTGTAAGTGGGTTTCTAAAACTTAAAGCTTTGTGTAATTGCACAGATTTTTCCTTAATAGAATAAATTTGCATTAGAGAAACGTACAAACTATTCTATCTTGTGCTGCCAGGTTTACTCAATGTACATACATATGTCCAACGTGCTGAATAATTTCTGCGAATCTTGGACGATTAGCCGCTTTCCACAAAATGTTATAGGTACTTGGTCATCGTCTTTCTATGAATGTCTTCAGTAACGTTTATAGAATTTTATTAGCATCAGGTGTGGTGCATACATTTTTCCTCGTTTACATCAAACTCTTCCCCATCTTCTGAAATGTCTAAGCTCTCTTGTATTACTCCAAATTCGATAAAAGCTTCAATGAAATTGCTGCCGGTTCAAGTGCATGGTTCAAGTTGAACTCGCTATGTATTTCATCTAATATCACGGCCATGCGTTCCTGTATACAGCCGGCATAACAAAGTCATAGATTTTTTACTAAGATCATTTTCAATCCAATGTGCAGTAATTCTAAGAAAACTTCTTTTGCGACCCGACCCATATATCGACGGTTGTGCAAACGTAAGTTGCATCTTGTAATGCATCTTTTATCTGACAATACGGCAAAGCGTTCTCCTACTCATTATTTTTATGCCGTAGTTTTCTATATTTAAATTTTTCAGCATTTCAATGTAGCATGGCCTTAAACGGCATTAAATGGTTTCATTGAGCTTATATAAAATTTAATGAGATCTTTTATCAAAATTGCTCTAGGAAACACTAGCTGTGGATATGTTAGATTTCGAAATCCTTGAAAGTTTAGTCATTTTATCAATTTTTCTTTGCTTTATGTAAGTGTGGTACTCTTCTACAGCGTTCGAACCGTGCTTCCTTTTTAAGTGAGTTAAAAAATTTGATGTAGAGTTGTGAATACCCTTAATTTTTACAACATTAGGTGAATACATAACACAATATTGAACCTACCGTGACCAATCGAACCGTTTCTAATTTTCCAGTCGAAAAAAGTTTAGACTGCTTCGAGCAAAATGCTAAAACCGACTGTACTTGACTTGGATTCTTTAAAACTCAAGACTCGTTGTTCAGGATAGGTTTAATGCTTAATTAGCATTCCTATCCTAAGAAAAACAATTTTTATTGGACGTGTTCGAACAAGTCCAGGATTATTGCGACGGACAATGGCTGGAAGTGTAATTTGATATTTTCGTAAATATCTCAAGCCATCGTCTTGCCTTTCATGCATACATTGTTGCACCCACGATGTATGCAGCACTTGACAGTTTGCTGATAAAGCTTTTTCGGTGAAGCTTGATCGTTTCAGTCTTCACCGTGTAAAATTTATATACTCACACGTAAATGCATACAATACACATACGCACTTACATATCGTGTATTTGACAAATCTTACTGAAGGTAAGATTTGTCGTGTGGATTTTTTTTCTATATCGAAACGACTTGGAATGAAACTTAAAACTTTTATTTTTTAGTTTATGGGAAAATATTTTAGTTGTTTTATGCTAAGGAATTTGAAGAAATTGCTGATGGCAATTATTTCGTCTTGTAGAGAGATAAGCCAACCATATTTTAAGCATGATTAGCTTATTATCTACTCTTTATGAAAATTAAATATTTTATGATTTTTTAAATAATCCTTTTCAGGTAATTTGGTTATACAACAATCGTTTGTTGATTGCAAGAAAATTTCATCATTTTGGCCGGACATTCTTCTAGTAGAACTAGCGAAAATAATATCGATAAACTCGCGTACGAACAAAAAACCCATTCACATGACTGCGCGCATTCCACGAGTTATAGCAAAGTTAACTTAGCAATAAGTTGAGAATCAGGCGATATTTCCGACTGTTTTACATTTAAAATGCACACGACTAGAAAAGGAAAGAAAGAAGAAAAAAACTAACAAACAAAATCAAACTCCCTTTAAGACTTTTATGAGTAAAGACAAAAAATGTAAAAGCGCAGATTACATGCAACGAAACAGAATAGCAAATGATTCATTCTCGTCAATAAAAGAGAAGGGGTGGGGTTTTCAGATCTTACTTTCATAAAATGTTCCCGTGTTTTTGTGAAAACCGGTTTTCTCTCAAATGTTGTGAGAATTATTTTTTATTGCAAAACCAATGTTTGTTAGGGTAATTTCTATGCTATTTGAAGCATGTGATTTCTGTTTACATTCGGTTTGCTCTGAAGAGATTACGCGGGATGCTGTCATGCTGGATTCTCTGATATTTTTGGAAGAATTGAGAATTTTATTTGACAGATATTTTTCATTTTCTTTCAGCACCTTGGTCAAAGCGAAACTTATCTTTTCCTTGAAAAATTCTGGAAGTAGGTAATGTTGTATATTATAATGAATAGTTCGCAAGGAGTTTGGACTTATTAAAGAATATTTTAACATTCAGGTAATCCTATGTTCTCTCAATTTATGTTTTTAACTCGTTTTCTCAGTCACACCACAATAATGCATAGCCAAGTTCTTTTCCCCCGTACACAAGACGAAAGTATATGACATATACTTATTTCAGTCTTCAAAATTTCTAATTTTGTTCCGCTCCTTCTTATCTTCTTATTAGGTTATCTTTAGTTATAGTTAGAAGTTATCTGGAATACATAACACACCCTCAACCTTATCTCGCATATTTTTTCACATCTACCACCATTTTTTAGTTTACTGCATTTTTTCTTTCAATTAGCTTGACAAAAAGTCCCTTTCAGGGAGCGCACACATACAATGTAAGTCGGTGATGAACCGGCTTTTTCAAGAGAGGATCAGTGTGGTGGGCGAGCGAGTCCATGGTGGCATACCAATATTGCCAGAGAGCAGCGGTGGTAAAAAATGGCTTAAATACCTATCAGCATATTATAAACTTTATTCGCGATATTAAAAATAAGGAATAACGAATAATGATTGTTCGCCATATTTATGATTGACGAATAATTAATTATTCACGAATAAAGTTATTCGCATATAAATTATGCGAATAATTATCTAGTTGAAATTTTGTTCGAATAATGCCCAACTCTGTCCAACGGAAAGCTGTCCCATTGTACCTCTCAGCTAGTTTTAATCATTCTAATATTTGGCTACCGACCGAAGCTATTGGCTCCCGAGCAAACAGCGTCACAAATACTGCCATGTCGTTATACCAGCGGATTGAATTGGATGAGTTATATTCCAATTCAAAAGAATAAGATAATTTTCCAATATCGTCTATAAAATTCATGACTTTTTGTTTTTTTAAATAACCGACGCCTGTTGTTGGTCATTTCGTCTAAAAGAAGTCATTAGACTTCGACCCTTCCCGCGAGATTTATTTGAGCTCTCTTTTTCTCATAAATTTCTTTCGCTTTTTCGTTCGAAGTTTTAACTAATTTCTTAAAAAATTCTTCTGTGTCTGTAACATTTGAACCTTGCTTTTTTTCTTGATTTCTCCCTTAAGCAATGGGGATTACACCCTCGTATCGTGCACTAGATGTACACCGCTATGGTGAAACCTATCCTTACATATGTGTGTGGTGGAATGCTCTTGAAAGAGCGACGCAACTGAAAAGTCTTACTAAAATACAGAGAGCTGCCTGAGCGGCTCCGGCTTCTGGCCTTTGACATCCATGTAATGTATAGCTGCAAAAAGTGTACTAGGGGCTAGATTTTGGGAAAGCGTTCTCAACTAGCATTCTTAGCAGAGAGGAGTCGGACGGTAATCGCGCAGCAATTGACTCTGTCTTTACGGACGTGGATGTGGGAGTGGGAGCCAGGGTATACTCAGCGCCCCTAGAATACAGGAATCGTACCGCCTACTGTACCAGTTCAAGGCGGAAGTCGTGGCAATTTTCAAAGTAGCAAGGTTGCTGCAAACAACTCACGTTGTACCCAGCGATCGGGTCATCACAATTTGTATTGTAAGCCAAGCTGCAATCAAAGCTCTGGACTCGATCACCATTATATCGCGCTTAGTACAAAGGTGTCGCTCAGAGCTCGGGAAATTCGGCGCTAACCTCAGAGATATTCTCTGTTACGTGCCTAGCCACAATGATATACCTGGAAAAGAGGCCGGCTCCTAGAATCAGTGAAGAGTATTCTAGACGTACAGGCCTAGAAGCTGGCTAATCGCAGGTGGGGACAACTGATCACATGTGCGATTTCAAGACAGCTGTGTCCCGAGGTTTATCCTAGGAGGCCTGAATCTCTGCTGAGGAGGAGCCATAATGACGTGCGTAATCTTATCGCAGTTATTACAGGGCACTGCCTCTTTGGTAGGCATGCAGAGAATATGCAAGACCTATACAGCGACTTCTGCAGAAGCTGTATGAATTAGGTGGAGGTTGAGAGCGTTCAGCACCTGCTGTGTAAATGCCTAACATTACCGTGTGTAGATGGAATGTGCTCGGCAGCTACTCCTTCGCGAATCCCATAAAACTGGGTTATCATTTTTAAGTAGGTGCCAATCAAAGTGGTATCACAATGGACCACAAATGGTTTAAGTGAGGGTGATCTCAGAGGTCTTCGCGCGATGGCCACCACTCTCACCTAACCATTGTCAAATTACCAGATTAACTTAGTTAAAACCAGGAACCAATCACTTAAAGTAAAAATTAAGGCTATTGTCTTCGAAGATGCTGCGAGAATTGACTTCCAACGGCCTTAAGAACTTCAAAATAGGAAAAAAAACAATAATTGATAGATATTCTTACAATTCCTAATCACCAATCACTATTAATATACATACAAATGACCGGTGGCAAAGGACGTATTAAATGCTTGTGCACTTGTAATGATTAACCTTACTGTCCAAGTTAATCAGGTGCAGGCTCCGCAATTCTCGTCCAGAGGCGTTTTCTCCTAGTGCAGCTGAGACTTTCCGGATGCTGAGCCAATGGCCAGCTATGGTAACCGGAGTTTATAATTAGGCGTTCAAGTATAATCTGAACTGCCGAATTTAAGATCGAGATGAAATGAAAGAATACTACTTCTGTTCCGTCTCGAGGAGAATGTGTTTTATTTTAGAAATGTACTGCTTTTCATATTATTGACCCCATGAATGAGGTATGGGAAAATTCTCAAATTGCTTAACTTACCTACATAATTCTTGAAGTTACCTAAATACAATTTTATTACTACAATCATGACAAAATTTATGAATTGCTTCAGTCAAAGCAATCATGCAATCGCAATGCAAATCGTTCGTAAGAATTGATGACCCATGTGCAATTACTATTCACTGTCACAGCATGTGTAACATCATGCAACGAAGAGAAGTGTTTTTATTACTTAATATTGGTTTATTGATGCCGGCAAAAGAACGTAAAGGTAAGAATGGATTGCACCTTACAGTGATGCAATTTTTAGATATTTTTCGCGGGCTGTTAGTGAAGGAATTTTTATTGCTTTCTCTTTGGGTTTTTCTTTATGTAGGGTTTTTCTGATATTACATGAGGGTTGTATGTATGTACTACTATGAGAAGACCTACATAAACTTACAATAACATTCCACAAGTAAATATATTAATTGAAGACATGGGGTAGCATGAAAAGTTATTACTAAAACTGCAAAATTCAAGACTTATTCAGTTGGATAATAAAAAATAAAAAATAAAATTTAAGCAGGTACTTTAAACTCGTGTTTTAAATTGTGTTTTAAAATCACAACATGCAGACATCAGACATTTAATTCTATAATCAATTTCACGAACTGAACTTGACTATCACCCATTATATTCACACACTTTAAAGATAGTATTTTAGAGGTCTTGTCTTAACCGATTAATCTTAATTTTGGGCTCTGAGTACTGATGAATCTGCGATTTTCTTTGATTACACGTTCGTCCACCAAAAATTGAAGATCCAGAGCAGACGATTGTACATCAGTGTGCAGGTGATGATAAATTTCGCCCAAAGGTAAAGTCAGACTCTGGAATTAACGTGCTGAGTAGAGTTTTTTCTTTTATTTTAATTATGTAGGTGTTCAGTAAATTTATGTTGAGTTTCAGTTTGCCGTTTAGGTTTAAAAAAATGTGTAACCTTAATTGCAATAATTAGTGTTAACCTTCATAAGGTGGAAGTGAAATTTTTACAGTTTCTCTAACTTAGAGTTCGTATCTTTTTATAATTGTTTGCCGACATTTTATGAACTTTTGTAGAAAAATCAAGTTACCTGCGATTACAGAAGTAGAAAAAAAACAAAGAATAATAAAAAAAGGCACATACCATCTTGAAAATTTCCGATATCAAGTGCAAAAGTTAAATTTTGTTTTCAATTTAGAAGCCACGCTATCCTAGTTCCGTCCCTTGTGTGCAATAAACTGTTCCATACTTTAAATGTCTTATATTTTCATTATTAGGCGCAATTTTTCAACTACATAGTTCAATGTTGTAGTTTATACAAATTTTCAAAAAGCACTGTTAATCGTGAGTCCAATTGGCTCCTAGCTAAATAGCCACAAATTCTCAGTACCTTCATTAATGGCTTTACCGCCGGAATATACAAGCCATGAAGTATGACTCGAATGCAAGGATAGTGCATCGATAGTATACGATATTTTACAGTTCTTGCCTTGTCTTACTGTTGGTGTTCTTCACATAAATGTAGTTTGAATTTCGTTTAAACACCATAATTACCTGAGCTGGCCTGCAAATATTGCATATTAAAGCTAACGTTTTAAGTTCCAACAATTTCTTTTCAAATCGTCAGTTTGATAAATAAATTTTCCAGGAGTGCCTAATTTGGTTGGTTATATAGCTCTTTTTGCTTTAAATTAAATATATGCAACAAACTGAATCTCTTATTAATTAACCCAACTATAATGACTTTCCCAATATATCACAAAAAAATGGAAACATTTTTCTTGTAATGAAAATTCCTTAATGATATAATTTTAAATTTTTTGAGAATACTTTAAGATTTAAAAAAAAAAGCTTTGTTTCAAATCCGTACTAAAAAATAGAAAATAATTACCCTCTTTACTTAGATAGTATCTATACGTATACCACAAACGTTCTCTGCAGTATCCCTTCATGTGACATTGAATCAAATATTGTAAATATATTATATTTGTGTAAAATATGTTCAAGGTACACAAAGAAGGCAAATTCAGAGTAAATTAATTTAATTAAATATATTGGTGAATATTAAGAGCTCCACATTTCAATTTTTGCACTGTGGGGTTAAAATTTCGACTGATCAGATTTGCTTTCTTTGCGTAAGTACCTTGAAAATTTTAAAATTTGTACAACGGAAGGAAAACTCTAAGAACTTTTTGTGATTGTACCCATTAAGTTAAGGGAAAATTTATTTTCATTTTTAAGTGTGCATTTACAAGCAGTCTTTTTAATAAGATTATTTTTATATTTTCTACTGCATTTGATTAGACCATAATTTTTAATTTTATTAGAGCTCTAGGGTAGGGATGGGCAAAAATAACGATTAATTGAATAACGGGGTTAACCGGAAGCACAATAACCGCACAAAATAGGTTATTATTTTTCCCCGGTTAAACCGGATGATAGGTTATTTTTCGCAGTTATTCTTGCTGATATGTAGTCAGTACTTTCTCATGAAAAATTATTGTATTGTTTATATTTGTTGTTATTTTTTACCGAACAGATAAAAATGACAGCCTATAGGCAGAACTTAAGCGGAGAATTTAGTATAAAATGTGTTTACGCACAATAGAAAGAAGTATTTGCACTTCAAAATTGCATTCGTTTGCGAGAAACATAAAGTCAGTAGTTTTTCGCTAACTAGTTTCTGGACAAATGTGTATTATAATACAGATTTTCATTGAATGGGCGCTCCATCCAAAATTCATAAATTTCTGGATTTCTTCATGGCATGGGCACAAACGGTCAGAAAAAACTGTTGAATTTCCATGAAAACAAAACAGCTGGAAACAAAAATACATACCTTCTTGAAATGTTGTTTTTAATTGTTAATACAGGTACATAATCCAGATAGTGAAGTGCAGATAATCATAAAGTGGTTGGAAAATGAATTTTTCAAATTATGAAAAGGTGTAATACATCCTTAATAAACAGAAGAAATCCTGTAAAAGATCATAACATAATAAAAACCTTTTCAGGTAAAGCATCCGGATGCAGTAAAGAAAGAAATAATTAGAAGGCAAAGGAAGGTGTCAACTGTCAGGTAGAACATAGTAATGAAACAGCTCAAATTTCCCGGTACAAAAATATCAAATATAGGCAAGAAGCCAGACGTATCCGTCGTAAATAAAAATTCAGATCCAAATCAGTATTGGCTTGATAGTAAAAATGCTTTTCCAGCACATACAAAATAGCTTTAAATATTTGAGTATTTTAGGATTATTGGTTTCCTCTAAGAGAGTAGTATCTGCATTAAATAATGTTTGTACTGACAACAGAAGTAGATTTCATCTTAATGAAATAATTTTTCTTGGATCTTTACCTACAAAATATTGGGAGACGTAAAATAAAATACAATAAATTATAAAAATAAAATTGATTGTATTTTTGTCGGTTAACCGGCCAAACCGGTTATTTTTTTTATTATAAACGGTTAGGTTTTAACCTTTGCAGAAATTAACCGGTTAACCGATAACCGGTTATTTTTTGTTAACTGCCCATCCCTACTCTAGGGGGACAATCGCACCGATCGGCACGGCCGTATCCGCCTTTGTTATAAGTCAATTTAAGTGAAGCTTCTCCATGTTTATGTTGAGCTTAAGTTTTCTAGTGTGGAAACTCAGTGCAGATATAAGCAGCTAGCAGAACTCATGAACAAGTCATTCTAATAAGAATGGAAAATTGTTGCCATTATTACGCGCTGCCATTGCTTTATCGTTGGTCCCACTTGTTACTTGTCATTTTTGTATTTATGTCATTTGCTGCGCATTTGCCGTCCTTCGTTAATGTCATCCCTTTCGTGATATTATGAGGGGAGTGAGCCATTCACTCATGCACAGGAATTTTGTACAATAACCGCATTCTTGTTTGATAATGTGTTCTAAGCAGTGTAGTATGTAATTTCTGAACATCGAAAGATAATATCGATGTTATTGGATGTTGGAATGTGACGACATAGATGTGAAAACTTCAAACATCGTAAACAAAACTTCGGCCAGGACTAATCAGGAGGTTCTTGATGCTCACAGTCCAAACCTACCGGCCATATCTGTCAGGCCGTGGCCTGCAGGCAAACTCCAATTTCGCCACACACTATCAGTTCGCCTGACAGTCCAACTTCATATTTCAAAACGATAAAATGGCTGTTGCGAGAAAAAGAATTTGCACTTTTTGTATATTATATTGTTTTATTAAATAAAAAACCGCCAAAAGAAATTTTGGCTTAAAAATTTGCTCTTGGAATGCGAGAAATACTCTGATATGAGGCTCTTGAAAAGGTTAGGAAGCAGTAACACGGATGATTTGAAGAATTATGCTCGTATACATGACCGGTGCTTCCAGATTTTACTGAAGTTAGTTAAACCAAGTGCAAGTTTGATTTTTAAAGTGGGTTTTGTGGATATATTTCTAGAACGGTTCATCGGTTAGTAAAAATTGTTATAACCAATTTCATAGAATTTCGTATTCTAAAGAAGTTTTTGGTACCTACTACAAAAACGTCTAGAACTGACCGTGTTCACAGTATACGTTATTATAAAAACCCTAAATTTTTATTTGGCAACACCAAGAAGAGATTGCCTGTTTTTGAAATTATATTTACTATTTTATAAAAAAAAATGTATAGTGAAAAACAAAATTATTGTATGGCAACCAAACGAAGGTGATATCAGATTTGTTCCATTTCCGGAAAGAAAAGTTCCAGATCAGATGACGGCCGCGGACGACGATAATACACCACCCACTGACAGTAACTTATCAGTTTGGTTGGACTGCAGCAAAACCCTCGAGAATACTTCACATGCCATGAAACACACTCCCTCACTACCCCAACGGAGTCCTCACATTCTAAAATATTTATAGTATAGTATAGTAGTATAGTTATGTAAAACTGACAAAAGTTTGATTTTAATAGCTCCTCCGGTCTAAACTACTATTCATACAGAAAAATGGTGTTCTGATAGTCTTAAGCTTGCTTTCTTATCTTCCGAACCGAAATAAAATTTTTATACCTTTCCTAACAAAATTATTTAGAAACAAGTAAAAAAGCTAGAATTGGTCTAAGACCAATTCTTATAATACCCTCTAGATGAATGCCCGTATTAAATTTTGTATGGTCACCGATTTATTCAAGTTTGATTTTTGAAGTGGTTTTTCGCATATATTCCTAGAACGGTTTGTCGCACAAAAAAAATAATTATAACCAATTTTATAGGATTTCGTATTTTGCAGAAGTTTTTGGTACAATAAAAATTTCTTGGACTGATCGTTTTCAAAGTATACGTAAAAAACTTAAATTTTAATATGGCAACACCAAGAAGGAGTTGCCCGATTTACTCCATTTTTAGCATTTTATTTGCTAATGCAGTAAAAACATCATGTACGAAATTTCAGCTCTTTACGTCGACGGGTTCTCAGGCAGTGTCCAAATATATAGTGGAAAACGAAATTTTTATATGGAAACCCCACGAAGGAGTTGCCCGATTCGTCCCATTTTCGAACTTAATTTTACTTTTTTTTTGTAAAGTCCGTGTACAAAATTTCAGCTCTCTAAGTATACGCGTTCTCGAGTTATCGTGCGCATGCGACATGCAAAAATCAAAATAACTTTTAATATTGTGCGTGGGTGTCCAACCCATTTTGCTCTACCATCATTATTTCGAGGTGTTACAAACGGAATGACAAACTTCGTATACCCCTATAGATTTCATCTATGGTATAAAAAGTATTTGAACCACATGACTAGGATTCCTCAGCTGCGTAAACATTGTATGCCACTGTGCTGATGATATCGAATGTAGCTGCCTACAGATTCGGACTCAGGTTGCACATACACACATGCCATTATCAGACCGCTGAGACAAAACCCTCGAGAATACTTCACAAGCCATGAAACAGACTCCCTTCCAACCCCAGCGAGGCCAACGTAGTCCTTACATTCTAAAATATTTGCAGTGTTCTTATGTAAAAGTGGCAAAAGTTTGATTTGAATAGCTTCCCCTCTCTAAACTGCTATTCATACAGAAAAATGGCGTTCTGTTAATCTTAAGCTTGCTTTCTTATCTTACGAACCGTAATAAAATGTTCATACCTTTCCTAACAAAATTATTTAAAAAAATTTATCTTAACCAAATGACTAGAGTACGATTCCTCAAACAAAAATTCTCAGCTGAGTAATCATTGTAATGTCGCTTGTACCGTCGTGGCATGCCGTGGGCCATAACCCCCGGAATATACAAGCCATGAACAAAGTCGAAAAAAGAGAGCAGCGGTCCGGTCAGTAGGCGACATCCACAGTCTTCTTGCCTCGTCTTACTGCAGGAGTTTTTCATATAAAAGTTGCTTGTATTTGTTCAAACGCTATAATTTTCCGTAAATTTGTTCTACATGCTATATTTTTATATAACTATTAGAAAGGAAACGTATTTGGCTGCAATTTGTTTTAATTTCATTTTGCTGTGGGAGCGACACTTTTGGGCTTTAGGACCTGTTCAAAATGAAATTTTAGTTTTTCCTCCATGAGTATACGAAAAGCAGTGAGAGTGAAGTCTTACCTGCACGCTGTACCCGGCACGTTAAGGCCTTTTAATGTGTCATGTGCTTCGGCGACTTCATGGCTTGTTTTATATTCCGAGGGCTACGCGTGGGCTGATGATATCGAATGTAGCTGCCTACAGATTCGGACTACGGCTGCACATACACACATGCAATTATTACACAGCTGAGAGGTATTCAGCGTAAAGTGGTAAGGTTACTTTGTAATCAAAGCTATTTTATTATTTTGTTAAGTAAGGTATATAGGAAGTGTAGCATTTGGGGAGGTAAGGAACCAAGCTTTAAATTAATACAAGACTATTTTCCTTTATGGATAGTAGTTTAGGCTCTATGGCATATATAAAGCCAATGTTTAGCACTTTTCCATAAGTATCAATATAGATAGAAAACGGTCTAAGCACGCACACATATAGATTTCTGTTTTATGGCTTGGGAAGTATTCTCGAGGGTTTTGGCTGAGAGGTATTGAGCGTAGAATGGAAAGCTTAATTTGTATTTAATACTATTTTATTATTTTGTTAAGGAAGGATGTAGTAAGTGCAACCTTAGGGAAGATAAGGAACCAAGCTGTAAATTACTACCAGACTATTTTCATGCATGGATATGGATAGTGCTCTATAGCATATATAAAGTCAATGTTTGACCCATTTCCACAAGCATCAATATGGAGCATTTTAGAGAAAGGAGTCCGAACGCACACATATAGGTTTTGGTTGCATTGCTTAGGAATTATTCTCAAGGGTTTTGACTGCAAGCCAAAGGTTAACTAAATAAAAGAAAAGACACAGAAGAGTGTTCCGATTGTTTTCCATTTAGATGAACACGGCGAGAAATGGAAGGAAGGAAGAGAAAAAATCAAAAAAAAAAATCAAACCCTCTTTGAACATTTTACGAATAAGACAAAAAATGTGAAAGCGAAGATGGCATGCAAAGAAATGGAATGGCAAATGATTTATTTTCGTAAATAAGAGAGAATGGGCGGAGTTTTTTGTTTTACGCTCATAAAATGTTCCCTCGTTTTTATGAAAACACGATTTTCAGAAATTGTCCCAATGTTTTTCGCAGGAATTCTAATGTTTGTTAGTGTAATCCTATGATATGTGAACAGCACGTTTTTCTGTTACATTTGTTTTGCTCGAAAGAGATTATGTGGGGGAATCTCATGCTGGATTCGGGGAATTTTATTTAACAGAAATTTTACATCTCCTTTTAGTGCGTTGTTCATTGCGAAATTTATCTTTTTCTTGCCAAATGGAGGTAGGGTCTCCCAATGAACATTATTATGAATAGTTTGAAAGGATTTTGAGGGATTTAATAAGATTTTGTCGTTCGGGTAATCCTACGTTCTATCGGTTTTTGTTTTTAACTCGTTATCTCAGTCGCGCTACAATAATGCATAGCCAAGTTCTTTTCCCCCATTCATGTAAAAGACAAAAGTATATGAGATTACCTCTTTCAGTCTAAAAAACACGGAAAATTTCCAATTTTGTTCGCCTCTGTCTCTACTTATATTTATTTATACTTTGCTGCAGGCCTTGATATGCAGGCGGCCTGGAAGTGTATGTGGAAATCAGCCAACAGGCCGCTGGCCTGCAGGCGGACTGTAATTGAATGGGTACCATTAGAACCGGGTTGACTCAATTGGGAGTATCGAATCTCTTTGCCGTGGTGCAACTTTTAGCCAGTTTTGAGTTTGCTGCTTTTAACCATTTGAGCAGTTAGCTGAAACTTTATGAAAGAAATTATAGAAAATTGACGTTAAATTTATTTCTGTAGACACAAGGTAAAAATATCACAAGAAAATGCAATATTATTCAGTTTTTGTGACATTTTCTTTGAGCTGTGGATGATAATAATGTTCCTGCTCTGACAATCTGTCCTCAATCTAAAGAGATAAGCTCAAAACGATGTTTAGTTTCGATCGTAGTAGATTTATTCTTTTATTGTTTGATTGATTTTCGTGAGTTTTATTATTGGAACACGACAGTAGATGCTTAATTATCGTCTGTATCATTTATCTCAATGCTCATTTTTGAGATCATTGCTGTTCTCAAAATGTAAATTAGGGCCGAAGGATTTTGACGAAATAGGGTGAATTTACTTATTTCAGGTGTTTAGGATATTGGTCAGTACCGGCTTACTCGAACCCAGACCAGTAAAATGATGAGTCGATATATTATTCATTACTCTATCGACCAACGCCATATACTATAACTTTCATGTGGCAGACGGTTCTTCGATGAGATTTATTAATTCATATTATTTCTTCGAGCTCTCTAAATATTTTCGCTTTCCATTATTATACAACCATCTTTACATCGACATCTTCAATCGACATCTAATCTCAATAATCCAAATTCATGACTTCTTTGATGGCCTCCATCTTCTTCAATCTCCAATTTTCTTTCTTTTTCTTTTTTTAATCCCCAGTTCATCAAGCACTTCCTGATACTCTTAAACAAATCTTGAAATTTGAAAATGTACTTATAGAAGGCCTGTAGTGTATGTATATGTATAACCCCTACCTTTCTCTTAATAAATTTCCTTGAGATTAACTTTTTAAAAATTACGAATACTCTTGCTGCTTAATATAAAAGTTAATCGATGGAAAATTAAGCTTTTCACGGTGGTGTTTGCTTTTCACAGAAAACTTTATTGCTACGCCGTCTTTGATAAAGACAAGCAGGCAAGCATAGCAGTCTTCTTGTTTTCAATTTTTGACTTGGGATATGAGTAAAAAAATTGCAAAGCTTCCCTGCTAAACTTTTGATTTTTTTTTCATGATGGATATTGAAAATGTTTAAAACAAAGTAATTCCTGCAATTTATGTGGTTATTTGATAATAAAGGAAGAGATTCTTCAGACTTAAATAAAGCGGTATGGATATGAGTTTCGATTAAATATGGCAATGAAATAAACCGGAAGCTGTTGCTTTTTTGTGCAAGTAATATTCACATGAAAATTAATTCGATTGAGAATCCAGAAATGAAACTACCCAAGCAACAATTTAGTGTCCAAAATGTTGCACAACAGTTACACAACTTCAGTGGCAAAAACTTAGAAGTTTCAAATTGGTTATTGGAACGTTACAGATACCTTGCAGATATGTCGCAGTAACTGTACTAGGCCGGCAGCGTTGCCATCTTTCTAATATTGAAAAGTCGTACGAACACAACTTTTTGACCGTACAGGTAGCATTTTGGTCGTACAATCCTAACAATAAATTTAATATTTCCAATTACGCAGAGATGAATCAGTACACTCATTTTAAAAGTAACAGTTGAGCATTTATTTATTTTTCAATTAAAATAAATAAAACAACAGCAAGTAAAAAAAAAAACAAAAAAAAATTTGGTGACAAATTTGCAACTTTCAGATTTTGTATGAATTTCAAATACAATTTTCTGCACATACTGATCATTTTTTGAAGAAATGGCCTACATATGAAGCCAAATTTTTTAATGTTTTTAAAGAATCGGGACCACACATACATGAATACAAAGTATAATTATCACTTTATTAAAGTACATGAGCTATCGGTTGCATGGACTTTTCTTTTATTTAATAAAGTGGAATAAAAGTACGTCGGCCTTCCTTGCCTGTTTTTTAAAAATGTTCAGTGCATTTTATGTTATTCGTTTAATTAGCCTAATAAAACTATGACCTTAGAAAAAAAAAGAACGAAAATATAAATTTTAACACTTTTAAAATAACTATCAAAAACGTTCATGTAAAAAAGAATACCTTAATAAAAACTATTGAACAAATGTGTCTTTAATTATTAATTTTGGATTTGAATGTGTTTATAATTGATACTATTATTCTTATCTGTACGAAAAATGTATTGAACAGTGCATCTTTATTTCAAAATTTAAGGGCAGTATAAAAGTAAACCTTACCAGAAAATTTACTAGTCGTAACTAGTAGTTACTCTAAAAGTTCAAGAATTTCGTAATAAACCTTTTTCAGTTTTTGGATATAATCATAAACAAGTTTAGTTTGTTGAAAAAAACTCTCTTTATTAAATCTCTTTCTTTAAACTAATATGCTTTTTCCACAAAAGGTTTTGATTTTAAACAAAAATGTTCGAATTAAGACACTTGGAACTAACTATATAAATACAAACCAAATTCTCTTAAAATCAATGTATCGATACAGTTTCAGAATTTATGTTTTTATCAATAGTATTTTATTAAATTATTATATTATAAAACAAAATAGAGCCTTATTTCAACCTGAAGGATGTTTTTTTTTAAGTAACATGTCAATTAGCTTTAAGTAAGTACATAGGTATATTTTTTTAACAGATTGTCATCATTGCAGTGGCTTTCGACTCTATGTTCTTATCCACTACAGTTTCAATTTTTCTTAGCTTGCTCTTTATTAAAGTAACAGCTCTAAATATTCCCTCGCATTCCGCGTTCGAATGAGGCAAAGACAATATTATGTAAAACAAATCTGGATAAATTAGGAAAAAGAGCAACACCATCATCATTTTTTAAATGAAGTAGCTTATGCCAAAGAATGTCTGCTTGGCTTTCATTAGAAATGAGTTCGGGCAATTTACTTTAGAAGATATTTCTGTATTCATCATCTAAACTTTAAATTGGCATCGATCGTAAGCATTGTGGAAGTAATTGGTATAGTTTAATAAGAGAACATTGATATGAGTTTACAAGTTTGATGTAAGTTTAATATTGAGGTAATTCAGGTTAATCATAACTTCGTTCGAGAAGTTATACCTTTTTTTTATTTCCATACAAGATGCGTGCAAAAAATTGCGACATCTGTTTTTAAAATAAAAATCATAAATCATATCATTTAGTTGTTTCTGATGGATTTCAGTCAAAACTTTTGATCCTAAATATATCTGATTGTCATTTAATTAAAATGTTGAGTTCAATTGGTCTGTATCTTTCAAAACGGTTCCGTGTATGTATTCAATACCTTAGAATGATCTTAATATGCCTTTGTACATGGTGTACATACGGCCATGAGTGCTTGTGATCAAACAAGTGTTCGAATGAAAATGTGCATTTATCGAATTAAATTTTGGCAGAATTCAATCGAGAAATAAGTAAAAATATTTAACTTGAGGATCGTTCAGATTTCGTATAACTCTCACAGCACTAGCAGTATTTCATTATGAGAAAATTTCATATAAAAAAAAAATAAATCGAAGTGCACTCCATTGTTCTAACAACCGATTGACTACTGCGTGTAGCGAAAGCCAACGTGCTTATGATGGGGGCTAACAATTTGTGACACTTGAAAAAATTTTGAAACTGTAAAAATATAGCTTTTCTTTTTGCACTGCTTTAAAAAAAATAAGTGTAAATATCATGAGCTAAGTGCTCACACCTTCCCGGTAATTTTTTGGTTACTTCGCTTGCGCATAAATGCAAAGGATAGTATATGCACTTCGAGATATGTATTGCAGGACAATCCTGCTTAAAACGAGACAGAACAGAGTTATGCTGTCCCATCATGGAATTACACCCATCTGATCCAAAACCGATTACATTAGATAACGGTACATTATGCAATTTAAGACTCTAGAACTGATTCATATATTACATTTGCTGTTGCCCGATCTATATTGTCTTTGAGAACATTGGCTAAGTCATAAAAATAGCTTAGTTTGATATATTTATTCCGCATTTCTTGACGGTAAAATAAAATGCAACTATAACTATATTTGCTTTTGCAAAATTCTTTACCGGTTCGAAAGTGATTTCTCCGTCCCAAGTTTTGAAGTTGATATTATTACAATTGGCACTTTTACAATGATTGTTTTACACAAACAAAGAAAAGAAAGTAACTTAGGCTTAGCACTAGCAATTAGCAACACAAACACAACAACAAGAAGTCCAGAATCTAGCATTGTGGTATATTTGTCGCGATTTCAGAACGAGAACGAGTCGAAAAGTCGAGAAAATATTAGAAAAAGTTATGATATGAAATCTACTAAACTCTAATGATAACTTGACTGTACAACAAAACAACTAACACACAACAAATCTAAATTGTTCTTCTTTTTCTTCGCGCATGCTGAGTATGGTGTGCTGTTGCTGCGTTGCGGACGCGACTGTGCTGTGGTCTGCGTTCAGATTTCTTCCAAGGTTCAATTCGAAAATTACCGTACAATTTGTGACAAAAGTGAAATAACCGTGCATTTTGCGTACGGTCAGAGGCCTGGGTCTGGGCCAGAAAAATCGTACAAATACGACCAAAACCGTACGGTTGGCCACGGTGTAGGCCGGGTTTTTTTTAAACTTCAGTTGCAAGAAACCGTGGAAGGAGGCATTAGTCACGGCATAACTGTTACGTTATTGTAGCCGTTTCCAATAACTATGTGTCAAAATTCCTAATAAGAAACGAAAGAAAGAACCATATTTCAACCGTATTGACACTGATGATAAGTAACTTTTTAGTAACCAAAAACGTCGCAGTAACTGTACTAGTCCGGGTTTTTGAAACTTCAGTTACAATAATACCGTGAAAGGACTCATTAGTCACGATATTGCCGCGACGTTATTGTAGCCGTTTTCAATAACTATGGTTGTCAAAATTCCTAATATGAAAGGAAAGAAACAACCAAAGGAAGTACCACATTAATTCAAACAAATAGTTGTTAAGTGGAAACTTAAAAGGTAAAACAAGAGTTCCAGAAATATGTATCAAATAAGGGATCGATTTCTTGAAAATTCCTAAAGAATTATATACGGAAAAACAAAACCTAGAAGAAGAATGCAGAAAATAGGAAATATAAGACAAGGCATTTTTGTAAAAAAGAAGAATTTTCAATTTCCTCAACAGAAACATTATAATATATCAACAAAATTAACAGTTTCGTCTTAGAAATAATAAAAAGTTAAAAAATAAACATTCTCATTAAACAAAAATAAACTATTTCAGTACTGGAAAATAAAGAAATAATCTTAAAATTAATTGCACCATTATTGAGGTTGTACGTTCCAATTTTCTGGATCCTGTTTTTGGCTATTCCCGCTGCTTTCGCTACCAGAGACCAAACTAGGATTCTCTGCTCCAAGCTGGCCACTAATTAAAATAACTTATGTTTTATGTACTTCCAGCAGATAATCTTTACTTTAATTTTACCCTTTTCTTGCAAGCCTCGTTTTTGCATGCTTTAAGTATTCCTTGAAAAAATTTCTTAAGGAATGTTCGGTGTGTTTAGGAAAATTCAACCTAACAGCACTGCTAATCACATTAAGAATTTCTCCGGTACTAGCTGAAAATCTTTTTTGTTGCAATTCCACCCAAGAAATTTTTTCCAATAATGTGTCATCGAACATAAAATGAGCTTCTGCACGAGTCGCCTTATTTTCATCTGCCCCTCCCAATCTGGCAAATTTTTGTAAATATATATTTATAATAAAGGAGATTGTAGAGTTTAGAAAAAGTTACCAAATTGTTTATTAATTATTTGTCCGTGGTCAGATTCCTTTCCAGAGTTTCCAGGTCATCTATGGTCTTCTACGGATAGTTACCGGGAATAATAAATAGATCTTCTTCGCTATTTTTATTTAGTGCAATTTGCTCAAGTTTGGAGATAATAAGCTCCAAATTTACCTGGAAAGCTGGAAGCTTGGAAAATTCCCATTTCAGTCTTGTGAAGGACTGCCATCTTTTCTAAGCCTTCGAGGCGCTTTTCAACTGCAACACGAAGTATAATTACATCAAATATTAATTTTAAGTTGGGTCACCATACTCGGTTTTAGCGCTGCCACTATTAATGAAGAGACATTCGAATCCCAAGGACATGTTACCAGCGTTGTATGATTATTCTGTTGTTTCTGTGTGCTTACATCTACATTTGATTCCCTATCTTCTTCACAGTTTCTTTCAATCATTGAAATATTTTCACCATTTTCAAGCTCAAATATGTAGTCATCTATTTCTATTCTTTTTGTGGCAGTAACTAGAATAATCAGTTAGCGTAAAATAAAATAAGATTGTATTTTCCTGATAAATATAAAACCATGTTTTATTTTATTGAAACGAATAGTTTTATGAAAAAACAAATAGAAAATAGCTTAAATCTTGTTAATATTAAATTTTTGAAAAATGCTATTACCTATATTTGGACTCAAAACGTTGCATGGAAAGCGTTTCCAATCGTCATTTGGCTCCACGCATATCTTTCTCCCATCGACCTTCTTTTTCGGCCAAAGAATACTCGAAGAGTTGTCACATAACCAGCACATTGGTACCGCAGCAGAGTTTTTCTCTCCATCTTCAAGTGTTTCTACTATCGGCCACATTTTGCTTAGTAAATTTTTCTTGATGTCTTCTCTATCCACCAATCTAAAGTATTTTGAGCAAAGGAAAAATTCCTCGCTCTATTTTCCAGCACTGTTCAAATAATGTAAGTCCACGAATAGAAAAAATAAAGAAAATTCATTTTTGTAATGTTGATTTTTATACTGAAGTACTAAACAGAATGAATCAGAGGCAAAAAAACTTTTTCTTCATCATTTAAAACAATACAAAAAAGCTTACACAGCGTTCAGAAAACTAGGAAACACTAATTCTGAATTGAGGATTACTTGAACTTAGAAAACGCTAAGTCAAGTATGTAAAAAAATTCTCGTACTGAAATGAGGTTTCACTGATTCCAGTACTGGGATAGGATTGGATAGAGGATTTGAGCAGAAGACAACTACAGCCGATTAGATTGTAATAAAAACTGAACTATTATTTCTACAAATGTTCCACCTATATATATATTACAAAATTAATAAAATAAAAACGAAAACAAATAATCAATATTCATTGTCAGCAATAACTGCTCTCTTACAAATAATTTTTTACTTACATTCAATATTGCAACAACAGTCGGGTCACCGTACTACAAAAATATTTATTTGAACAACAAGTGCAATTGCTTAGTAGGCGAAAAGCAAAGGTGAATTTACATTAATTACGTGTAGGGTGACTGACCGACCAACTGCTGGTGAATTATGATATCTTATAATCAAATTATTATTATTTCTTTTTTTTTATGCTTGAACACATAGAATATCATCAACGTGGACGGTGTTAGTGTTAGTTTTATTTCCCACTGATTTATAAATATCCAAGTAAGTTGAAAGAAAAGGTTTTTCAAAAAAATCATTAATCTTATCTACTACCTCCCCAAATATCATGGGCCCTTTCTCGGATTGAAAAGAGTAGCTAAACGCCATAACCCTTTCTGATTTTGTAAGAAACCATTTATCACTTTTTGAAGAATTGCAGAGGTACCCTTCTAATTGTATCTCTTGAAAGATGTCTTCACAATGTGAGCTTGAAAGATCCGCGTTTTTTTAATTCGTTTACCTAAAACGCGATGACCAATTTTCTTATTTATATCTTCTTCAATTGAAAATGATTCATTTAACCTGTTTATAATTGGTTTAAGTGGCAAATTTCCACTTCGGAGAAGGCGTTTTATAAATCCTAATTTGTTTTCAAAAGGAAAAGCACTAAAGTTATCCAAAGCACCATAATTATTAACGTCATCAGAAACATGGACTAAGTTATGTACATTGTAACTAACATGTTCAATGCCATAGAGATCAATAAATCCTTCAACAGTTTCGGAAAAAAGTTTTTGGCCTATGTCTTTATATATAATATATGAATCTGAAATACAAATTCTAACAGCAGAGTGCAAAAGTATAAAGTTATAGTAAACATCGTTTGGCACATGACCAAGTAAAACCACAGGCCCTGTGTAAAGTAAGAATACTCTAAACTCCGTTGCTTTCCAAAAACTAAGAACATCCAGTCCTCTAACCGATCTATTAAATTCTTTAGGAATAGTGCGTCCAGCAGAACTTAGAGAATCGGATATGGATTTCATACTTTTAGCACACAATCATATTGAGCATCCCACAGCACCTTTACTCCAGAATAGTAACAACTTTCTCATAATTGCAATTCAAATCAAATGCATATAGTCCAGAGGAAATTGATTTACCATGTCTACTGATAAATCCTCAACCTTCGACGATAGAAGGTGATGCTCATCTTGCGATCTTTTCCAAAAGTTCTCATTACTTCTTTTTGTGCACTCCAAATCGGCAAAACTCATACGGTGACTACTATCATAGTATACAAATTGTGAAATGGGTAGTGCATTCTGGAATGGGCCACAACACGGTTTAGAGTGTGCCGAGAGCAAATGTTTTTTTAACAGCAGTTTTGTATTCGTTTGATCGACCTCCTCTACACTGCAGATACGAAAAAATATGAATCACTCGACGTACACATCAGTTCAAATGTTGTGGTCCATTCCGGAATGGACCACCCAGCAATATAAATTTTGTACACTTTTTTGGTATTGCATGCGATATCTCGTTCTTGTGCCATCTATGCTACTATGTAAATATTCACCTTCAACAAAACAACTTCAGTTGCAGTTGTTGCTTGGGTAACAAATTCTATTTTATTGCTTTTTACTTACTGTTCATAATTGACAAAGGAAGAACTAAATACATTGCGTACACTTAAGGCATCGAAAGATGACGAGCTTTGCACTTGCTAGTCTGTGGTACTCTTCTAGTCGTTGTCAATATATTCTTTTCTACTTGCATTAAAATTAGTTTATCTATTGCTTTTCCTTCAATCACCAATTATTTATGTCTGCTGTTTGTTTCAAAAAGCAAACGCATTTTGTTAAAAGTTTCGCTGTTTCAATTTCCATTCCCAATGTCTTGCCCAAAATACGCCACTTTCCAGTGACCGTAACCACACTCTATCGTATTACGACTTTTTGAATATCTCTCATTGCAAATTAAGTTTTCGTTACGCAAATTGTTATGAGGGATCGGTCTGAGGATGTGAGGTCTCAAAGGTTAAGATTCGTCGTCAGAAAATAATAACCGGTCAAGTGCGGGTCGGTCTCGCGCACGAAGGGTTCCGTACCATCGTACAAAATTTAACACTATTTACTTTTTATATCTGTTGTGTTACCTTTTCGTCCATTAATATTATAATTTCTTCGAAAACAATTGAGGATAAATATGACTTCCTCCTATTTCTTGATTTCCCTATTTTGCAATATGCACAGCTAAAAACGGGTCAAATTCGGCAACTAATTCCACTGCCATTAAAAATTACCATTATTGATGTTTCCAATGATTTGAGTTGTTCCTCTTAAAGGCTATGTTCGGCTAGCAAGTTTTCGTAAAATGCACACAACCCGTTTGAGCACCTGAACCCAATAATTGTTTTCCTTAAGAGTTTCGGTATTTAATAGTTCATTTACATTTGACGTAAAGTCACCTAAGAATCGCTGCTTTAGAACAGTTTCTAACTGTCGGTGCTGTGATGTGTTTTCATGCTGAGATATACCTACATTCTGCTACATTTTTCTAATCAGAATAACCCGTTGTTGCCAATGCTGAACCACCACCTCCTAACAATCGACTAGGAGCACAATAGATGTATTTGTTACTTTCCTAATCTACTAGATAATGTCGCCGTAAGAATTCACCATTTTGCAATTTTCTTCGAAAAACACTTTCATTTAAATATTTAATCGGTATAAACATTCTTTGTTGATGAGAAATCTGTAGGGATGTTTTAACTAATGCAATTATTATAATTACATAAATATGTAATGGTAGAGTCATCACACCGTTTCAATGTAACAGGATCAAGGTTTTGTTTTAATATTGGGGTAATATTCGGATGATTCTTCTGGTATGATTCTAGAACAACTGGCAGATATATCAGTGTTTTGTTCTAAATTATTTCTCTCAAAATTTTTTTTGTTCTTAATCAGCTTGTTATAAATCATCTGTGGTGGTTTTGTTGTGTATTTCCAGAATAGAAACACGTCTGCTTGCCTGTTCTTGAACTACTGTTACTGATTTTGTAATTAAAAATCCATCAAGTTTAGTTGTTTTTTCAATAATTTTATTGAACTTTTTTTGTTTTTCTTTTGCTAATTTTCTATTTTGATAACCACTGTTTTTCTTACGCCATTCCATTCAATTTATTCCACCTTAAATTTTGAACAATAGCTCGTAAAACAAATAAACTACTAAAAATGTAAAAACCGCTTACCTTCAATTAAATAACTTAATGAAATTTTAATTATATACTAAAAAATTAAGACCAAATTCAAATTTAAAAAAACAAATGACATGAAAATATTAAAATGCAATATTTTTCAAAAATTTAGCTCACTACAATCATATTTTTAATAAATTTGAACTTCTGTAATATTACGTTTTTGTACGATAGATGGCGTTATGTAACTCTCCACTCATTGTACTGACCATTTTCATGTGCGGGGATTAAAATTCTGGTAAAACTTTGACATTTCTTTGATTGTTCACAAAGCGAGTTTATTTATTTATACGCCCGCACATCACGTAGAACACTTAATGCATAATTTCGATTTAACATTTAAAAAAAAACATTTTTTATATTTAAAAAAATTATGCTTGAAAAAATTTGCTAAAGAAAAGAAAATTGTAAGCGCCCTTCTTCTCTTAGCGCCCCTAGACAGTTGCCTTGGTTTGCCTATTAGTAAATGCGGCCTTATGTACATAATATTATATTATTGCATTTCAGAAAGCGAGTTAAGCAACAAGTGGCAAAGCATCCGCAATAATTTTAGATAGGTACTAAATAAACTGCCGAAGTGCTGCACGAGACTGCATAAGCGAAAATGGGTCTATTTCAACCATATGTTGTTCTTTCTCCCGCGACACTAACGAGCAGTTCAGATGTTACGAGGAACATCAAACTGATAACGTAAGTTAACCTGGATATCATAGTGAGGACATATTATATCCACAGGAAACTATTGAGTAGATGAGCGTAATGATTAACGATTCGGAAGAATATTTCCATTATTTTGCACACCTCTAGTGTTCCCACAAGTACAAAGAGTTGTAAACGTAAACTTGATGCCGACATTGTACTCCTTCAACGTGAGAAGGGAACCTTTCCATATCAAAGGGAAACCTTTCCATATCAAAGGAAAACAGCGGACTTAAACTGGATGGCTGACGTCCTGAAAACAAGAATATCTGAAATGCTCAATTTTCTGAACTTTACCCAATTTCGTTGTTCCACTTATAGAATCGAAATTGTGTACATTCATAAATTAGAGCTTTGTTGATGACTACTCAGATCTGTCACCTGAAATGAAAAAGACGAGTTAACTTTCTAACATTTACGCACTAGTGCAACTTCCTATAAGTTACTGCTAGTGTAAACGTCTTTTGCGGAATATTCACTCAAAGACACTGAATCTGCAGCGTGTGGACTATAACAACGAGATTTAAATAATCCACCTAAAAACTGCCACGTATGGGCGATGCGTGTGGTTTATAACAACGAGATTGAAATGAACCACCTAAAAACTGCCAGGTCTGGGCGATGCAACAAAATTGAAATAATCCATCGAAGAACTGCCACGTGTGGGCTATAGCAAAGTGTAGCTACCAATAAGCTCTCACGATACCTATGCCTACTGTCTAGTGTCAATCAACGTAGAAACCTAAAATGTAAATGATGGCCGAGCACAATCACACTTAGATGGCGGTAGTGTAGCGGTAAATGAAAGAATCATCGGTTATTCATTCATTTAGATTTATTTAGCAAAAAAAATTCTTTCTCTTATTAAAATTAGACTAGTAAAAATAACTTCAAAAAAACTAACCTAATTGTAATTCAATTTAACTATTATGTATTTTTTCTAATTCTGCTCAAATTTCTTAATTAGACTTATATTAAACTATTTTAAATTCCTTTCTATTTTTTATAATCTATTTAATGCAGAAAAATAAAAAATATTATTAATGTTAATCGTGAATCAATTCTCATGTGGTCTAAAGGTAACCCGTGTGGGCACAGTTTTATACCTTCACGAATTGATTAATCGACGAAATTTTATGAAAACAACAACTGAAATCACAAGAAAATTATATTCAATAAATTTTTAGTATATGGTGATGTTATTTTGTGTAATATGTCCAATACGCAATTGGCATGCAATCTTACACCTTGATACCTTCACATACCCAAAGATTTATCTGAAATAAATACCTTGAATTTATTGTAAAATGTCAATGAAAACCACGTCGAGATTTAATAATTCCCGCACTCCACTGGAAACAAATTCTTTCCAAAGGACCAAAAGAAAGGGGAAATGAACTAAAAATTACAGAACTCCTTTAATGTTGAAGAACGAAAAAAAAAAACTGACTTTAAATGAAATAAAAAAATAAATGATAAACAACAAAAAACTCTAACTGAAATTACTGATGAAAATCAAAAACGAAGAAAAACTACAGGTCCAAAATGTATTATTACGCACTGATTTGAAAAATTGCAAATTTGAGGATACTATGACTTGCTAGCATATGTATACTCCTTGACAATTTGTTGAAAATAGAAGGCAGAATGAACAAATGGTCTCCTTTTTATAGAAAAATTCGTTCCATTTTCGCTATCTATAAAGTGAAATCTTTGAAAATTTCACTGAAAATGCCAAAGGGTTGAATTTTTCTTGTTGTCAGTCGAGAGCAAATTTAACGATTGAAATTTTGATACCTTTGTCGTAAAAATTGATTGTCAATTTGATGATTTTAATCAATTTTTGTAATTTTTGGAACATTTGCTATAAAATCTCGATTCGTTATGTTTCATTTCGATGTAGTATATTTTCCTGTCATTTGTAATAATTTGTTGTCTTCTTCTCACTGCGAGTCTCTTTCGCACTCATTGTGGGAAGTGAGTAAATAAAAAATCGTGAATATCGCGTTTCCCGCGGCAAGTATCGGGACGCGAACACCGCCATCGAGATCCCGGTTCGAATGTACCCCGTTTCGATATGTCAAACGTCGCGGTAGTATGAAGTATACGGTGTTTTGATATGATATGTAATGATTTTGAAACTTTGTGGACAAATGTGAGGTGAATGCTTTCGTAGCATTTTTCACTATATTTGTCCTCACTTATTAACAATAAGTATGTTAATCACATAGTTTCATATATATATATTAATGTTTTGTGTTGGGTGTTTTATGAGAAACATGAAATCATTCATGTTCTACATGGTTTTTCATTTGCATGGCATTGTTGCTGTACCATAGATCTGTGCACGCAGCAATGCAATTGGTTAGTGTCAATGACCTTTATTCCCAATATAATAAAATTCTTGATTTTAATTTTGTTTTAATCCATTTCTGTATTTAATTTCAGATCTTCGCTGGAGTTTTTCACCTGTGCACACTCCAGATGGAGGTAATTTTATGTATTATTATTTATAAATCTTTACTGATACTCTTCCTGTTCTTTCAGGTTCGCTGAACACATGTTTATGTATACAATAAAAAGTTTCCAAAAATAAGTTGATCTGCAAATATTTTGTGATTATATTAACCTCAATGTAACAGCAAGCCTTTCTTTTGATAAAATCGTGGTACGGACCGTTGAATTCTTTTGCATAATTGATCTTATTTTTCTTAAAATATAGTTATATGTTGCTGGCCTCATACTGTAGTATTCGAAAATGTTCTTCATCTGCTTTCAATAAATTATGTAGATGATGAAATTCACCCAATTTCATGTCGAATGTACAGCGTGATGCCAGTTGGCGCTTGTACTGCTCGTGAGTTGCATAACCGCCACCAAAACTAGCTCAAGCCAGCCGGCACTAGTGTTACCGTAGCCGTAGCCTACATAAATCATAAATCTATTGAAATTGCATTCTAACTTCGAGAACTTAATGGTCGCTCATGAACTAATTAGTAATAACTATTATTTTTGTCGGCCATGCCACGAGATCAAAATAACCCTCGTCACTCAATGGGACATACAAAAAATCGGAATGAAAATTGATTGGGCTTATAACCCCTTCACTATAATCTCATCGACTTGTATCAATTTCCAACAACATTAACTTGTTCGAAAATATAACCACGTCTCCCTATTTGTAAAACAGAACTTCTTGTGATCAGATAGAATTGATGTATTTTCCTGACAGGTTTACAGCATATGCTTCGTGAAGATATAACCTAAAAAGTAAACATCTTAAATGATCATGCAAATATTCGGCGAATAGGTATCACATACTCTGAACTTTTGTACATTGGATATTATTCGAGTTGTTGGGATCTTCAACAGAGACCTGCAAATCACTGGTTTTCTATTACTATCAGTCAAGTTTAGATTGCAATAAATGCCTGTCAGATTTGAGACTATAAAATCCAACAGTATTTTCTATTGGTATGGCTGAAGATCTGATCACAGATAGAGCTACAATCCTGTGAGTCACACTGATTGATCGTGGACCGGCCCCCCTCTTTTGGTGAGTAGCAGACAGGTGTCTTGGATTCGGGTCTACTAGATCTTTGATCAATCTTCCAGTTTTAGCCAATATTATCTCGTTGATACCGGAGCTGACGTTTCAGTCATTCTAGCTACAAAATTCAACAAGACCTTTCGAAGTAATATCTATTTTGCTATAGCAAACTCGGTCTTCATCCTTACTTTTGAAAAAGGAAACTATTAGTTTCACAATCGACATTTCCAGTGCCAATTTATCATCTCTGATATTCCTTAGGTTATTTTGAGAGCGAAAGTTCTTGGTCATTGCAAACTCCTTGAGAGCGTTAAAGAGGATCATTTCTTCCTTGCCATCCTCATTAAATCCACAGTCGTTTCTAAGGCTCAAAAATTGCTGGAAGAGATTTATCATTGCTCCGAGAGCTGCTGGTGCTCATCATTACATATGGTTTTGAAGAAACAATCGGAATAGAGACCTTCTGGAGATTATAGGCGTTTAAATATATGCACTATTTCGGAAAACTATCTGATACTCCACATTCAGGATTTCGCTCTCAAGCTCTCAGGATGCATCATATCTTTTTCAACTGTGGAGCTAGCTAAGGCGTACCATTAAATTCCAGTTGAACAAATGGACGTAAGACTGTAATTTTTAGTTCTTTTAAATGATTTAGTCCCATCAAAGACAGTAGCAAAACATTTCGGTCAGTTGAGGTAAATTGGTAGTCGTTTTAAGGAACACGGCTTATTTTTCAAATAAAAATAGGTTTCTATAAAACATTGAAGTTCCAAGCAAGTGTTCAGGATCGAACCCAGTGACAGCAGTATATGCTGGCTTCAGTGTCTCTATCCTGAAAAAGGAAAAAGAAACCACTTTACAATTGAAAACAAAAGTGTATACAGCCTTGTGGGCAATTTACATTACGCTTCCCTGCTGAAAAATGTTCACGCATAGCATTGGGCGCATACTGGGACTAAATACTCAACAAAGCAGTTAGAATAGAAAGGTTCTTTATTTTCAACCCCGGCCACTTAGCCACGTCCTAAGACGTTGGGTATTACGATGTTACAAAGATTTACATTGAACGAATCTTAATTATAATGAATACAAAACAAATGGTAAGATCATACGATAGCATATAGATTTTAATTGAATCAAAAGATAAAATGAACACAGATACTACCGAACTAGACTAGAATATTTGTGCTTGAATGAAATAGATACATGTAAACAATTTACGACCAATAATTTTAACATCTCTACTTGATCATAATAGGCTCAAGCATGATACAGCATAACTACGGTTCCATTTTTCAACTTGTGTAAGCAACGTTGAATAGGCAGGTATTTATATTCTCCATAATTAGCACCCAGGGGACAATTAGCACCAAAAGCTGGCAGTCGCTCTTTATAGTATATAGATTCATTCATGCACTTATACAAAGGCACATAATATGGTGATACGACGTATTCCTTGAGAGTAGGTGAACTGAGTAATTATGTGTATAAAGAAATGGATTTTCCAGGCAAATATATCCTAAACTTTCAGGAATATCTTCATCCTTCGCGTTATCACAATTGCTAATGCCGCTACCAACAAAACGGCTATGTGGTGAACTTATATTTGACTCATTGGGCTTGTCTGGAAACCACCTTTCAGTCCAATTAGTTTCCTCCGAGCCAATCCCATAAAGTAAATTGAAAAACATCCAAAATATCGGCCATAACGACATCTTCCTAGGAACCAATGCTTGTCGGTTCTATGTGCATTCCTCTGCCATGCTATGCGGCAGTAAGCAGCATAATTTCCCGTGTGGATTCTGCAACAAAAGAAACCACCAAGAACCAAATTTTTTAACAAATTATAAATCATCTCACCTAATTAATCATATTCCAGATATACATAGACGTAGACAATAACTATCAGCTCAGCTGTACGTCAAAGACAATTAATTCGCACAGTGGTAACAACTGTGAAAAACAAATGCACTAGACGATAAAATGGAAATAAGGTACATAGTGGAACGCAATAGTGCCATCTACATTGCACTAGAGACATCGAATTGCATATACAATTCTATGAATCAAGTAAATTTCCCTATTACCATGAATCAAGCTCGACGAAAGTAAAGATGATTCGCAATCTTAGCCGATTTAAATTATGTACGAACCAAATCGCTTCGATTACATATATTTAACAGATACCTTCTGAAAGAAGAAATCCTGAAAACAAAGCATCAAAACTTTTAATAAACTTATCTCTGACCTGATTACTCTTAATAAAAATACAGGTACACAACCCAACAAAGCTATGTATTTGTCTTTTACATAACACATTGCACGAATATAATGCAAAATTAAAGCCTCAACGAGCATTTCAAATAAAGATTATTTCCATTTCTTTAAACCAGTTAGATCCGTGCTAAAAACCATTCCTGAAAAAAGAACATAATGCAAAATATCATGCTAAAATTGAGATCTGAAAATAAAATAAATTCAATCTAATTACAATAATAACAAAAGCATTTCATGTAGCATACAATGCATGGCATAAATATAATCAGATCAAGCCGATCAATTTGCAATTATATCATCATTACAAGTACTATCCAACGGGAATTTCTTCGCTACATGATGAGAGAATATTTTTTGCAAATATAATTCAACTTAATACAGCAGCATGGGTTGCTCTAGAAATTCTTGTTGCTATGCATTTTGGTTCGTTGCTATGCATGTTATCGCTAGTACCGTATGATCACAGCTGCGCTGCCAATTCTTGAAATCATGCGCCTCTGCTACTCCATCAGTGGTGTCGTGTGCAAGCAAGGGCTATAAAAACGACAAGCTGACTGATATCGATCTTTTTTTGCACTTGGCATCGTTTGGGGTAAGTTGGCTTTTGGCTTGTTAGGGACTAACATTTATATCGGGTATCGACTGATATATTAATTACTAACAAATATTAATTTCTGGTCTCGACGGAATTTAAACTATCTTATTTCGGGTCTCGATTGAACTTAAGATAACTCTTTAAGCCGGGTCTCGACTGACTTAATGCACATTATCTCGGGTCTCGACTGAGATAATATTTTACTAACAAACACTTTATTTCTGGTCTCGACGGAAATAAAGAATCTTACTTCGGGTATCGACTGAAGTTAAGATAACTCTTTAAGTCGGGTCTCGACTGATTTAGTGAACTTTAAGTCGGGTCTCGACTGACTTAATGAGCATTTCTCGGGTCTCGACTGAGATAATATTTTACTAACAAACACTTTATTTCTGGTCTCGACAGAAATAAAGAATCTTACTTCGGGTCTCGACTGAAGTAAAGATAAGTTTTTAAGTCTGGTCTCGACTGACTTAATGAGCATTATCTCTGGTCTCGAATGAGATAATATTTTACTAACAAACACTTTATTTCTGGTCTCGACGGAAATAAAGAATCTTACTTCGGGTATCGACTGAAGTTAAGATAACTCTTTAAGTCGGGTCTCGACTGATTTAGTGAACTTTAAGTCGGGTCTCGACTGACTTAATGAGCATTTCTCGGGTCTCGACTGAGATAATATTTTAATAACCAACACTTTATTTCTGGTCTCGGCGGAAATAAAGCATATTACTGCGGGTCTCGACTGAAGTTAAGATAACTCTTTAAGCCGGGTCTCGACTGACTTAATGAACATTATCTCGGGACTGAGATAATATTACTAACATTAACACTTTATTTCTGGTCTCGACGGGAATAAAGAATTGTTCTAGCCAAGAACAAAGGGGTTAACATTAGCTTACAGCCAATTCCTCAAGTGCCAAGTTTTAGATCGGTGAGTACCAGCCACTTGTAACATATTAATACTTATTCATATATCTATTTGACTATATTTTGACTTATATATATATATATATATTATAAATTTCGTGTGCATATCTATTTTACACAAATATTTTAACACATTTTTTGACGATATTGTTACAATATTCCTAAAACGGTTAGGAATACATGTTAGCAACAAATTATAAAATAAATAAAACGGCACAACATAAAAACACAGAGAAGACCCAACACCAATCTGGACTTACCTAGCAAATAAAAAAAAATCTGCAATCCCACGACGATCGTTAGATTTGAGGCTGACTCCATCCCCCGGCCAGCATAAATCTAAAATCAGAAGATAGAAAAATTAGTTAATGTGAATTTGGAGAAATTCATAATTTAAATCTGTCACGGAAAAACCACCGCACTCCTTGGAAAGTAATTTCCCCTCCATAAAGAAAAACGGATTATTTTTGGAAAAAAGCAGAAGTCTCGCACTTGCAGTTTTGGCAACGATCGATAGAGAAGTGGATTTAATTTTGAAGTTTTGGATTTGTTAAAGAAAAGCGCATATTATTCTAATAAATGTAATTTGTTATTAAAGTAAATCGCGGAGTTTAACTTAATTTAATCCTGCCCGCCTGTCTTTTAGTGGCTTTAGGTTTTCAGGACGGACGAAGGTGAGTAGAACTCTAAAATTAAGTGCAAGGACTTTGAAAGGAAATAAAGGGCAGATATAAAATTTTACAACCGGCCTAAGGAAGAGTTTAAATTTACGCTATTGGTAAATAAGGGCCATTTCTAATTAATTCGGCCCAGTGGAGCCCCAGAAAATTGGGACAAAAGCTCATTTCCCCTCTAAAGCGCGAAAGCTTTTGCCAAATTCTATGTAATTAACTGGTGTGGGTGACGCTTACACTAATATTGAACAGCCGCAATAAAAGTAATTATAACACTTACCAGCCTAAAATTTGGTCCGCCATCTTTCCTCGAAGTGATTGCCAGCAGAATTCGTCCTATCCCTAAGAAATACGAGCTGCTCCCACGACGGCTTCCCCGCTTATAAAGAAGCACCCAACGAGCAGACTGATCACCTATTTTTTTTACGCCGTCTCAGCCAGGTGCCTCCCTGCAAACGGTGTTGTAATTCTATCACCACAAAACACTAAAAAAAATAAAAAAGATTAGCACTAGTTTTATTATTATTAAATTAATTAACAACACACGCCACACATTTCTTCCCGAAATTGGACAAGAAAAAAGGGGTCACTGTCGATAGCACGATAACAAAAAATAACCTAGAACATTCGCCCGGCGGACTAAGCTCCCACGAATTTAAACAACTCTCGCTCGTACGATTCTAAGGAGGTTGCGGAATAGACTGCGTTTCACCAGTCTCATCACTAGCCACTCATCCGCTTCATCGCCATTCAATCCACGAGCTATTACGCTCGTAGTATTTGTAAAAGCGGTGGAATAAATTTACGTCTCAAATATCATTCATCTGTACCACTCAAAACAAAAAAAAACCAAAAGTGAGAAGACTACAAAACTCTCTCGATCCACACGTAAAAAGCTATAAAGTGGACCGAGGCCAAGCACTACTCTCCGAGCTAGTCGGTTGTCTCAGACTCTTGAACTGAGTTACCTACTGACCTACATCCACAGTTGCCGACCTACATTTCTACTTAGATTCTTAAGCTTAGGAGCTTAGGAGCTGCAACATTGTTGCTTTGGATCTTCCCCAAAATTGAAAAAGTCTCCCTCTCGGCGAATTTAATTATTTAACCACGCAAAATTGTAACAATATTATATTACATCTTGGTGCTAATAAGTGTTTTCAGTGTGATACAAAAATCTCAGATCCAAACTTATGTACAGAGTTTTGTCTCAACATATCTATTTCTGAAAATTCTACATCATAAATCGGTGTCAAATAGTGCGTTTTCTAGTGTGTGTTGATCTCTGACCCAACAGTTTCTATAATCTTGTCTTAATACGATTGCTCAAGATATTTAAGCTAAGTAAGTGTGTTAGTGTTTTGAAATTAAGTTATTCTAACTTTGCTCTATATTAACCATATATATTGAATATCTATTTATATTACTATTATTAACAATTCTGTAAGTGTGTTTCCCCATACATTTGAATCGTTGACCTGAAACTTTTTATCCATAATCTGATCTTAATTGTGGAAAATTCTAAAATATAAGGGCAGGAGTTTCTTGAAAGTAAAAGAAAGTGAACAGTGTTGATTTGTTGTTGGGAAATAGACACTGATCTTGATCCAAATTTACCAGTGCACTCATTTTAGTCACTTAATCAAATTTGCGTGTACGTTCTACTAACGGACAGTACATTTTATGGTCCTTCGAGTCGGATATAAGGTCTAGTGTTTTGTTTTCTCAATCTTTTAAGTATGTCTGCACTTCAGAAACTTTTGGGAAACCAAGCCACTTCCGCAATAATCTTTGAAAAATCGTTCAATAACTATACCAAAACTGATGCAGACAAACGATCGAAAGTTCTTATTTCTGAGCGATTAACCGCTCTAAGTGCAATTTGGTCAGATTACAAGAAAGATCACTATACAATTACTCAAGCCACGCAGGCTTTGGAAGTTAGTGAAATTCAAAAGTACGACTATTTCGCAAATGATCAATTTTCAAAGGTAGAAAATCAATACTTTACCGTTCGAGGTTTTCTTAGGGATGCATTGGATGCATTCGAAACAAAGATTGCGTCAAGTCTAAAAACAGAGAATGAAACTTGTTCTTCGCTGAGATTGCCTAGCATTACAATTCCAAAATTCTCAGGTTGTTACGATTCATGGAGGCCTTTTCGCGATCTATTCAATTCCCTGGTGCACTGCGTTATCTGCGGTGCAGAAATTGCATTATTTGAAGTCAAGTGTATCTGGAGAAGCAGAGCACTTATTGCGTCAATTTCCTATAACGAACTCGAGTTATGACAGCGCTTGAACGGTATGATAACAAGCTAGTCTTTGTAAATGCCCAATTGAAAGCACTCTTTAATCTACCTAAAGTAGCACACGAATCAGCTAAGGTTATCAAAACATTGCTAGAAAAATCTTCCGAATGCATCTTCGAATTCGAGGCATTGAAAGTTTCCACTAAGCAATGGGATGCAATTCTCATCTATATGGTGGTACAATGTTTACCAGCAGAAACGTACCGTGCATGGGAACAAGAGGTCAATACTGCAGAAGGACTTCCCACTTTCGAATCCTTAGAAATATTTTTACAATCTAGATTTAGAATTTTAGAAGCCATAGTCGATACAAAACCGTCCCTAGCCAACAAAAATGCTCAAGTCCCGAGAGTATCTACCCATTTGACGTCATATACCCAAATATGTACCGTGTGGAAAGAGCAGCACCGTCTATTTAAATGTCCGAAATTCATAAAACTTGATGTAGACAATAAATTCAAAATTGTCACATCAAATCAATTGTGTAATAATTGCCTATCAAAGGGCCATAATACGAAAACTTGTACAAGTATGTCTTCATGTCAGCGATGTGGAAGGAGGCATCATTGTTTACTTCACAGGAATAATGCTATTCCAAGGGCCCCAACCCAATCCAAGCCAAGAGAACAGCAATCAGAAGCTCAACTTTGCAACTCACCTTCCACATCCAATAACTCTCTTCACACGCTTCACGCAAAAAACCAACGTACCAAACAAGCACTGCTTGCAACAGCATTGCTAAACGTTCCTATAAAAAAGGGAAATATGTTAATTTGATAGATTCAGGCTGTCAAGTTTCATTTGTAACCCAAACCGCTGCGTTAACAGCAAAAGCTTATTACGATGACAACACTTCACTAGATAAACTTTTACGTCAGTTTTGAGAAACTGAAGAAGTTCATCCAGGAAGCAAGCTGCCTAAAGCAGATAAAGAATGTGAAGAGTTTTACCAAAAAACTCATATTCGTAACGCACACGGCCGTTACGAAGTTCGTCTACCTTTCACCACAGAAAGTCCTAGCCTAGGTGACTCTCGTGGTATGGCACTACGTAGGTTCTACAGCCAAGAACGGCAATTAGAACGAAATCCTGAACTCTATCAGGAATATAAAACTTGTATTAATGAATACAAGGCATTAGGTCACATGACAGTGGCTAACAAGATAGCCAGCAACGAACAAAGTTACTATCTTCCTCATCATGCTGTCATCAAAGATAGCACCACTACAAAGGTTCGCGTCGTCTTTGATGCTTCAGCAAAAAACGACTAATGGAACAAGTCTAAACGAACAGCTGCATACGGGTTCAGTACTGCAGTCTGAACTCCTGTCAATCATCCTTAGATGGCGAAAGTACAAATTCGCTATGTCTGCTGACATAGAGAAAATGTACAGGATGATAAAAGTACAACCTCCAAATCAAACCTGCCAAAGAATAGTTTGGAGGAATAATCAAAATGAACGTCTTCAAGTTTATCAATTGACCACTGTAACCTTTGGCACCACGCCAGCTCCCTATCTCGCAATAAAAACGCTCAATCAACTAGCCACTGACAAATTGCCCAAAGCTGCGAAGATAGTGTCTCGTGACCTCTATGTTGATGACCTTATTACAGGCTCAGATACAAAGGAAGCAGCCTTTCAAACACAAGCGCA
Organism: Dioctria linearis; assembly: GCA_963930735.1. Taxonomy (NCBI): domain Eukaryota; kingdom Metazoa; phylum Arthropoda; class Insecta; order Diptera; family Asilidae; genus Dioctria; species Dioctria linearis. The sequence continues at coordinate 76,313,075 of OZ005740.1, read as the reverse complement.
GCTCATCAATATGTTATCTTCCGGTGGATTTAATTTGAGGAAATGGGTAAGCAATTCTTCAGATTGACTATCTAGGATCCCGTAACCATACAGAGAAGTTGAACTTCCTTTGCGATTCGCAAGCGAATCTGTAAAAACTTTAGGCATTCATTGGTATACAGGAGCTGATTGCTTCATACTACAATGCCGGAAGAGAGCAGACTGCCTCCCTACAAAGCGTTCTATTTTTTTCAGAAATTGCGACGCTTTTCGATCCACTTGGCTGGATACCTCCAATTATAATTACTACTAAAATCTTAATGCAAGCTTTATGGCTTGCAGGATGTGCATGGGTTAAACCAATCCCGGCACCCATTAGTAAGCACTGGGGCGAATTCAAATCAGAATTACATCATACTAGTAGCGTCAACCTACCAAGTTGGTTACACACCACAAATAACTTATCCACCGTATCCTAAAGCTAAAATAAGACTTTTGACTTTAAAATTATTCAATAAGAATAAGGTTTCCTTTTTTCACACCATTGGTCCTATTTATTCATCCCCCCGCCGCCCACTAATTTTGATTTTCTACTCTCAATCGTTAGGTGGTTACCGAAAAATTGTGTATTTTTTAAAGGATAAGCATTGCGTATACCAATATGTACAACATGACATCGATCTAACGCTAGTTTTCGTAATCCAGGCATTCTATTTTATCCTGGTCAAAGGAAGCCCCTTCATACGAGCAACACAACGCCAAACCTTTTTCTTAATTAATTGCTTAGTCAGTGAGTTCAAACTTACTTCTTTCTTAGGGATGTAGCTTAAGGATCTATACTTGAAAGACATTTACAGTCTTTCAACGGGGGGCAGTATGTTCGAACCAAACCGCTTCGAATGCATATATTTAACAGATACTTTCTGAAAAGAAAAAATCCTGAAAATAAAGCATCAAAACTTTTAATAAACTTATCTCTGATCTGATTACTCTTAATAAAAATATAAGTACACAACCCAACAAAGCTACGTATTTGTGTTTTACATAACACATTGCTCGAATATAATGCAAAATTATAGCCTCAACGAGCAGATCAAATAAAGATTATTTCCATTTGTTTAAACCAGTTAGATCCGTGCTAAAAACCATTCGTTACAAGTACTATCCAACGGGAACTTCGCTACATGATAGAGAGAATATTTTTTGCAAATATAATTCAAGTTAACATAGCAGCATGGGTTGCTCTAAAAATTCTTGTTGCTATGCATTTTCGTTCGTTGCTATGCATGTTATCGCTAGTGATCACAGCTGCACTGCCAATTCTTGCAATCATGCGGCTCTGCTACTCCATCAGTGGTGTCGTGTGCAAGCAAGGGCTATAAAAACGACAAGCTGACTGATCTCGATCACTTTTTGCACTTGGCATCGTTTGGGGTAAGTTGGCTTTTGGCTTGTTAGGGACCAACATTTATATCGGGTATCGACTGATATATTAATTTCTGGTCTCGAAGGAAATTAAACTATTTTATTTCGGGTCTCGACTGAACTTAATATAACTCTTTAAGCCGGGTCTCGGCTGACTTAATGCACATTATCGCGGGTCTCGACTGAGATAATATTACTAACATTAACACTTTGTTTCTGGTCTCGACGGGAATAAAGAATTTTTCTAGCCAAGAACAAAGGGGTTAACATTATCTTACAGCCAATTCCTCAACTGCCAAGTTTTAGATCGGTGAGTACCAGCCACTTGTAACATTTTAATACTTATTCATATATCTATTTGACTATATTTTGACTTATATATATATATATATTATACATTTCGTGTGCATATCTATTTTACACATATAATTTAACACATTTTTTGACGATCTTATATTACAACTTGGTACTAATGAGTGTTTTCAGTGTGATGCAATAATCTCAGACCCAAACTTATGTACAGAGTTTTGTCTCAACATATGTATCTATTTCTGAAAATTGTTCATCATAAATCGGTGTCAAATAGTGCGTTTTTTCTAGTGTGTGTTGATCTCTGACCCAACAGTTACAATAATCTTGTCTTAATACGATTGCTCAAGATATTTAAGCTAAGTAAGTGTGTTAGTGTTTTGAAATTAGGTTTTTCTAACTTTGCTCTATATTAACCATATATATTGAATACCTATTTATTATTAACAATTCTATAAGTGTGTTTCCCCATACATTTGAATCGTTGACCTGAAACTTTTTATCCATAATCTGATCTTAATTGTGGAAAATTGTGAAAAAAGGGCAGTAGTTTCTTGAAAGTAAAAGGAAGTTAACAGTGTTCATTTGTTGTTAGGAAATAAACCACTGAACTTGATCCTCATTTACCAGTGCATTCATTTTAGTCACTTAATCAAATTTGCGTGTACGTTCTACTAACGGACAGTACAAATTCTATAGCATCTACTGTACAAATTAATTTGTTTTTGTTGCAAGTAAGTATAGTTAACAAAGCGAAAGTTATTTTACACCATATCAATTTTAAATAACACAAATTAGTGTAAATTATTTTCAAAGGTATTTAGCGAAAAACAGCTTGATAGCAGCGATGACTAAAATAGTAATACTGTATCAACACATGATGAGTTGCAGTTGCTATGCTGGGTTATTGTTGTTATGCTAGGTTATTAGTTATAGTTGCAATGCGCCGTGTGCAAAGCATGGCTATTTAAACAGCAATTTGACTTAACTCGAGCTCTTTTTCAGTTTGGCAGTGCGATGATTAACTTGGTAATTTTTTCAGTGGTATTTCCTAGTGTTGTGAATTTTTATTAACAGTCTACACTTTGTTTGGTTGACAATTGAAATAAAGTTTTCTTGTTCTGGGTTGCGACTAGATTAAGGGATTTATTTGGATAGCGACTAAAACAAAGATACTTATTACGGGTAACGACTGGAATAAGAAATTTACTAATAGAACACTTTATTGTGGGTAACGACTACAATAGAGATTCTTATTACGGGTAATGACTGTAATAAGAAAACTACTAACAAGAAAACACTATATTGTGGGTAACGACTACAATAAAGATTCATATTACCGTTAACGACTGTAATAAGAAAACTACTAACACTAAACACTTTATTGTGGTAACGACTACAATAAGGAGTCTTATTACGGGTAACGACTGTAATAAGAAATTTGCTAATTAAACACTTTATTGTGGGTAACGACTACAATAAAGATTCTTATTACGGGTAACGACTGTAATAAGAAAAGCACTAACAAACACATTATTGTGAGTAACCACTACAATAAAGATTCTTATTACGGGTAACGACTGTAATAAGAAAATTACTAACCAACACTTTATTGTGGGTAACTACTGCAATAAAGATTCTCTGTGGGTTTCGACTGCAGTAAGAAATACTCACCTCACTTTATTCCGGGTATCGACCAGAATAAAAAATATCCCAGTCCCAAACCTCACTTAAAATTATTTAAATCAAGTGAATCAGCTGCCAAACAGATCAGGTGAGCACAAAGTTTATTGCAACAGAATTATCATATTTGTTATATTTCATATATTCTACATACATTACGTTTCTGATAAATTGGATTATTTATAATATTAAAACTGTAGAATTAATAGTCAAACGAATAGAACCACTAACTTTATTCCACTGGCATCAATTTTCACCACATTATTCATTTTTGCATGTACTACCGGCAATACAGCAAGTGTAAACGCCCGAAAACTTTTAAAGAAATACGACGTATTCTTGGTATGGTGAACGTCTGCCGTTGCTTCCTCCAGTTCAAAGTATATCGCCAAGCTATGCTTAATGCCTACCTAACGGGTTCCAAAAAACATGGGTCGAGAAAACTTGATTTTCAGCTTTCCATAGCTGGCATGTCCTTCGGCTTCTGCTCCGCTAGCTGTTGTGGTAGACGCCTCTGACGTCGGGTTGGAAGTCGTCGTTCACAATTAGGTGCTGATTGGTAGCCATTGGTCTTCTTTTCAATCAAGCTCTCTCCCGTTCAGGCCAAATAAAGCGCTTACGATCGAAAAATTCTCATAGCACAGTGCCATTAAATACTTTCGGTTTTTCCCCGAGGAAACCGATTTTGTGTTATTTAGTAATTACAAAACTCTGACCTTCACTTTTCAGCAAAATTCAGACAAAAGCATCGGCACGTCAGTTACGACACTTGGACGATGCTCAGTATATTTCCGATAAGAATAACGTACTCGCCGATGCTTTCCCGTGCTGACCAAAATTATGTTTCTAGCACCATTGATTTTAAAGCCCACACAGAGTACCGTAATGGTTACTATAAAATGTCACCAAGAGAAACCTTGGTCAAAGATTCTACACCTTGTCTTGTTTGGGTAACGTTCCGTTTTTGAGGAAGAGTTCGGCGCTACGGCGGCAGAGAGAATCTTCGATTACCTTAATATCTTTTCCAATATTTTTAAGTTTTCAAACTCCAAAATTAATTTATAACAACTCCCAATGATTCTAAATCCCATATTATACCTACCTAAGCTTCAAACCATTCCTTAATTTTTTTTAAATACACAGATTTTCGTTCGCACCGTCGCAGTTCGAGGTTCACTTTAACCCCTTATGAAGGTCCCTTTGAGGTGTAAATCGGAGAGGAAAATTATTCATAAGTATGGATTAAGGATAGAGAAATTTACATTTCCACCGATCGTTTAAAACCGTGTTATGAGGAAGTTTATGATGAAATTGACAACACAAGCAAATTCCTTCCGAGGCTCGCGCCAGAACTCCAGAATAGAGCAACACTCATCCGAGCCTCATGAAGCAGACAAGCGCTTCTACAGATACCGCTGATAATGATTATGCTGGCAGAACACATTTGACAAATTGGACGACCTATTCAAATTCTCGCTCGATTTCGCTGCATTCGTCAAGGTTTCCCTGGTGAGGGAATACAACGGTGACTACTCTCTGGCTGAGTCTCGCATCGCAGTAGTTATTTAAATCCGCTTTTCGGATTCTTCTGGCACTGCTCCAAAATCGAAATTGTTTCGTTTAGCTCCGTCATTAGCATTTTGCATTAATAAATTTTCACATAAAGCTAAAAATGTGTATTTAAAAAGTGGCAAATAAATTGTTGAGCATTTTTACCAGTAGTTAGTGCTAATTCCAAGCACTCTAATTTCAAACAGATGGTGCCAAAAATATTTACGGAAAGCTAGAAATAAAAACTACTAACATTTTCTCTTAACAAAAATGCATTTAATTTTAATTTCAATCCCAAACATGACGGTACAGAGTGAATTCCAAAGATCTAGTGCTATCAATCTTGAAAATTTAGTGCTTTGGCCTCAATGTGCATAGCTGATCACCTGAGGCTGCTGTCAGGGTGCGCGCGAGAAGCGGAGTCGAGCTGAATGCTGTCCAGTGCGACAAAACTATGCACTTACATTTTCATACAAAGTCGCGCGATCATGTCAAAGTAGAAGTAAGGCGGAACTGAAAGCAAAGCTGATTTCAAAGCGCAAAGCGAGAAAGCTGGCTGTGCACTGTATTCTCGCGTAAGCAAAGTTGGTTTTACTTGAATTGTAGTGTAGAAATGCCCACCGTATAGGTGATGAAATTCCACATGTTCCCTTCTTTTAATATTTAATGGATTCGCAGAAAAAAGTTTCTTTTTTGCAAAAAAATAATTGCAAATATTTTAACAACGAAAATATTCCTCGTCGGCCGACTCCATAATTTTATTTTCCGAATGTCAACTAATTGTAGTGAAAACTAATTCTGAAACCAAAAAGTACATGTAGAATCATAAGCGCGTCTCGCATTCACTCAGACATCTTCTGGCATTGCTTGTCGCATGAACAAGCTCTGCTTTGAGCTCCGCTCCGCTTCTCGCGCGCACCCTGACAGCAGCCTAACGTGTTCGGTGCCTCTTTCTAACGATGTCAAATTTCTTTTGCGCTAGCTTAACGTTGCCTGAAACTTGAAGACTGTTATAATATGTGTATTGCCAGGTTGACAGTCAAATATATTCCATGTATTGAATACATCAGTAATCATTACAATTAACAGTATTAGTTATAAATAGTATTATTCCAATGATTCTATACAGTGCTTCAGTGTTCGGTGATGGCCATGTAATTCAATTTACAAATCAGGTGAGTTTTGATATAAATAATTATTGATTACTAGTTAATTAAATACTTAAATGTTTGCTTTCTTTTAGGCTTTCAGTACAGAAATGCATCTTGATTTAAGGAACTACAAGAAACAAAGGCTCATCCAAAATCCCCTCAGATAAGTAATATTGATAAATTCATAGTGTGTATGATTCTTTGTGTTGTTGTTTTTATTTGTTTTACAATTTTTATTATCATTGCCTCATTGAACAGTTTGAAATAATTTTGATTCATATATTTGGTTATTATTATTAAAAAAAATTATACTAATGTGCTGAAGAAAAAAATAAGCTTTTGTAACTTTGGAATTCGAACCACGGAGTCCTTAAGGTACTATATTCGGTAACACTCCAGCATATTTCAGGCAACTTATTTATATGTATGAGTATGGCTTAATATTTTGAAATTTTTGTATATCTTGTAAAATGTATTTATTACTATCGAGGATGAGTAAAAAAGAGTAATTGTTGTGCCAGCACTTTTGTGTTATGTATCGTAAAACGGGGTCACTTTGGCATGTGGGGTGACTTTGGTATGCGGGGTGACTTTGCCATGCGGGGTGACTTTGGCACCTAGTGACGCGGAATAGTGAATAGTACAATGTGTTATACGATTCGGTAGCGGGTGCACATGTATTACTTTAAAATACCTCGAAATTATATTAGGCTACTAAGAACGCCTAGATATCGGAACAGTAGGAGATATTAAGAAGAGCATGTTGCAAATCAGTGAGGGTAAAATGTGGAAACTGTCTCGTGAAATGATTGAGACTAAGTGGTGTACATATAGAGAAAATTGGTGGTACGCTTGCCTTAAATTCGAAGGAAGAGACATTGATTGCGGATACTTTGCATAAGGTGGCTATGTGGTAGAAAATGGATGTACCATTGCAAAATCCTCGAGAATACTTCCCAAGCCATGAAACAGAAATCTATATGTGTGCGTGCTTAGTTCGTTTTCTAAAATGTTCTATATTGATACTTATGGAAAAGTTGGCTTTATATATGCCATAGAGCCTAAACTACTATCCATAAAGGAAAATAGTCTTCTATTAATTTAAGGCTTGGTTCCTTACCTTCCCAAAGGCTACACTTTCTATATTATATACCTTACTTAACAAAATAATAAAATAGTTTTGATTACAAAGTAACCTTACCATTTTACGCTCAATACCTCTCAGCTGAGTGATAATTGCATGTGCGTATGTGCAGCCGGAATCCGAATCTGTAAGCAGCTACATTCGATATCATCAGCCCACGCCATGCCAAGACGGCATAGCGGCATACAATGAATACTCAGCTGAGAATCGTAGTCATTGCGTTAAGATAATTTTTTTTAAACAATTTTGTTAGGAAAGGTATGAAAATTTTATTACGGTTCGGAAGATAAGAAAGCAAGCTTAAGATTAACAGAACGCCATTTTTCTGTATGAATAGTAGTTTAGGGCGGAGGAGCTACTCAAATCAAACTTTTGTCACTTTTACATAAGAACACTGCAAATATTTTAGAATGTAAGGACTACGTTGGGCCTCGCATGTGGTAGGGAGGGAGTCTGTTTCATGGCTTGTGAAGTATTCTCGAGGGTTTTGACCATTGCCATCTTTATGTTCCAGGCCGTCGCATCAAATTTTTTGAATGTATTAGAGTAGTACGATTTCGAACTTTTGCAAGTAAAACAAAGCAAAATCGCTTTGTGTCATGGCCTGGAACATAAAGACGGTAATGCTCGTACTGATCGTGTAAAATAAAATTGAGCTCTTATAGCGGTATAGACTGGCTGCAGTACATCACTTGCCCTAGTTGGCTACGCGAATATTGCCATGAAGCCAACAAGGATCCATTTTAAGAATGTGCAGATAACAGTTAATTTTTTTTTTCATAAGCTACCTTTGATGTTTTGTTAATCTATTTGTCTAATAATACTTCTCAAACTATTAAACTGCTTTTATTTATACTATTTGGTCGTAGTTTCACCTGCTTTTATTTTAATAATTATGGAAAAATCTTAAGTTATATACCTGCCAAAGTCACCCCAAATCCAGAGTGACTTTGGCAGGCCCTTTAACCCTGAAATACTAACCCGTTTCAATATTCGCTTATAGGTAACCCTGAGTAAATATTACTCACACACCAATAAATTATAAACAAAAGAGCTGAAATATTTTAGCGGAATACAATAACAGAAAAATGAAAGAATAGCATTCCCGCAAGAATAATTTAAAATTTATATAAAGAAATTTTAATTAATAAAGTGAGGATAATTAGAAATCAAAGAATCAAATTTTGTACACCTTGTAATTTTTTTTTGTTTTTAATAGATTTTGTACTACAATTTTGGGTTACCGGCCAATGAGGAGCATGAGGAATGAGACGGCTGACCTGCTGGGAAGGCTCTCCCTCCCTTAAACTAAACATTAAGCTTCAGGCAAAGCACTTAAGAACTGGGGACGCTGTGGTCATATGTCGTAAAGAGCAGTGCAGCCTTCAAGCAGAAAGTGAGTAAAATTTACTCACGGGTAGCATTCCAGGGTTAAGGCCATTTTTCTCTCAAATTTTAAGCGATATGATTTCCTTTATTTACTATTACTACTATTTAATTACATAAACAAAATGTCAAGTGCTATGATGATACAACAATTTATTAAATTTTTCGAAACTTTATGTGAAAAAATCGATGAAACCTTTAAAATATGCCAATGTCACCCCTTGCGGTATATAAAATGAAAAAAAATAAATTATCCCAACTGGCTGACTTATATTAAGAGGACGGAAAGTCCTTTGTAAGTACATTAAGTGGACTAGTACATGGAAGGCACTATTATCGTATAAATATATATATGTAGCTAGTTTCAAAACGGCAAAAATTTTAGGCTCATAACCACATGATACTGTCGAATGAACATCCATTCATATATTGGATGTGAGGCCTATTAAAACATCAGTGCCAGAAAGGCGTATATAGCTATAAATCACAGTCTACCTTGCATATATGTATGTATGTATTAAAGTTAGTAAATTACACCCTGGATAGAAAATAATCGTTCTTATTATACCATTACACGCCCAGTCAAATCCAGATGTTTGCATAAAATTTAATAATTTAAATTCAATGCAAATTTGTGCTAAAGACATGCTGAGACATAAATTTTGTGCTGTTCATTAAAGCGATTTTTCCTCGGATGTGCGATAAAAGTGATAGAGAAAGGGATGAGAAAAGTAGAAAATAAAAGCAATGAGAAGGAAAAGTTGTACAAAACGAATTTTCATGTACAATTTGTTCTGATGTGAGAGCAAAGGTCATCTCAGTTGATTTTCTCTCTGGCGAATGTATTGTTCATTAAAAAAATGTGTTTTTACAATTGCCATTCGTTCTTAATGGCAGTTACCTTGTAAATTTATGCACCGGACGCTGACATGACATAAAACAGCTCTTGATGGTAGTCAATTTTACAATAGAAAATATTCCTTTAACGATTGCTGCAATATTCTGTTATGGTAGGATCATAATACTGGCTACGCCATTGAACAGTAAAATAAAACTCAATAATAATTATGTTTTATTTATGGTAGACGAAGAGATAGCAGCAAAAACAGTTACTTCACGTCATAAACAAAATTTTCCATCATATCATACTACAGTCGGTTGCCAAATTATTAGCGACACCCTGAAGAAATAAAATTTTCTGGTTATATTCAAAAAAAATTATAAAAATCGGATTCTAATGTAATGCATCTACTTTTAATTTATTAGAGGTTTAGTTTAGAGCAAGAAACCATCATGTCAGTTATTTTTTTTCTTCTGAGGCAGGGGGACAGGAGACGTCATCCCAAGCACGGAGGCTAGTTATTAATATCTATTTAATTTTCGGTAGTGGCTTTTAAATCGGAAAATCTGGAAAACTACTACTACTACTACTGCCCAGGCATCGGGGCATACTCTTAATGCACCTTTTCGCATACTCTTTTAATATTGGAAAGTGTTGCCATACATGTAGCAGCTTTTGGATAAGTTGTCGCTTGTTTGTAATAAGTTTCTTTGCTCTTCCCTCTTTGCTAGCTCCCACAGGTTCTCTTTGGAGTCCATGTCGAGGGAATTACCTGGCCATGACAAATTTTCAGACGGGAATGCCGTACCTAATGCTTCTGGCTTTATGACATGAGGCTGAGTCGTGCATAAATACCTACTCCTCTTCAGCAGGAAACCATTCAGCGACCTGAGGTAACCGGTGATTTTCGAAGGCTCTCTTGTATTGGTCTTGCATCACTGACCCCTACACGATATACGGGCGTCCCTTACTCTTCGCGGATATCACTGATCACACTTTAACACTTGCTGTGTGTTTCACTTTCACCTACTCTACGGAGCACTCAGGATGGAATTTCTCTCCGAGACGTCCTCGCAGAAACGAAGTTTTATCATCCAAGATTTGGGAAGTTGATTGGTCGGAGAAGCAGACCAGTGAAATATTAGCAAAATCATCAAAAAGTCATTATTGAGTAATATTACACAATAACAAATCGCTTTCAGACCTCAACAGTCATATTCGTGTGTCCTTGAGCCCATTCCTGCCTTCTTTTTTTCATTATATCAGTGAGGCTTGGCTTTAATTGCTTGCCAATGAATAAGTAGGTTCTCTTCAAACCACCGCTCTTGAACTGTCCTCTTAGAGACCTTAATTCTCTCATCGTTAATCATGGCGGCTACACGAACCACACTCTTTCTCCGATCCTTATTTTTACGGTCACCACGAGGTGTTGTGATCCGTTTTCTCTCCCATTTTAGATTATGGTCGGTTTTTATCTTTATTCTGTTAACCACCTACTTCGAAGCACCTGCAATTGATTCTACCTGGCTTATCGAATGTCCCATGTGCAGTAATAGCGCGCTTACTTCTGCACATTTTGTCAGAGAAATGCTTTCACCTTTTCCCATACTGAAAAACCAACAACTAAAGCATATTTCATAGAAAAAAAATTAATATTGACTAAAAATTAGCAAAATTAATACAATATCAAACAATACTTACGCTTAGATAATTTTCGACCGTTAAAACTGTCAAAATTTGCTTTTAAAATAAAATTTATAATTTAACTTGAACACGCGTATTCACCAGAATGTAAATCGTATAGCAAAGTAACCTTAATTTTGGACAAATAAGTCACACTACATATATTGCCAGTTTTCAAAACATATTTCTATATCTACCGGCAAAAAAGAAGACAAGCAAACATACGAGAATAAATGTATTTGGCCATTAAATACATTCATACCTTGAAAGTCCAGAAAAATCGAACTGTCCCTAATAATTTGCAAACCCACTGTATCTTAACATAATAATAATTGATGCAGATGTTATCCTGGCTTCTCGGGCATACTTTATTACTAATTATATCAGACGGCATATAAGTGAATCGGGAAGCACTAGAACAAAACAGCCCGTAAAAGGTTATTCAGTATTAAATGGTTAACTAGAAATCAAACACAAATTTCCACAGACTCGTCCGCCCATCGTACCGGCCTAGTTCGTATATTTTGCGCGACGAAAACTAAGGTATCATGGTCAGCAGCAGAAAATTTTAAAGATTGTACAACGTGTGTATTCCAAATGTCAAAAATTTCTGCAAAAAATATATATATATTTTTGAATTGTTATTGTATTTTCTTGTTTATATAGGATTCTCCGGTATATAGCAAAGGCTAAAATATGTTTTTAATTTGTTATTTCGTTACACAACTCGTTATACTTTGGGTGACAAGTTTCAAGTCTTGGTTTGACTCATCAACAACTTTTGCTATATACCTGAGAATCCAAAAAAAAAAAAAATTCCTTTCTTCAGCAAATATAAGTTTAACCCGGTAAAAAATCCTATAGAGTAATCTCTATCTTTACTTGTTTATATTATAAATATTTGTAAATTCGTAATATTTTCCTTGCAAAAAAGTACGTCACAGAAATTCTAAAAGTAATTTGAAATTCTAATTTACAATCAGAATGAATATAAATTTTTGGAAGAATTTCAGAATAATTTTTGGACAAATATGGTTTGTGTCTCACATAAAATGAATAATGAGTCTCAAATAGAATATCCCAAATGGCTTGTGTCTAAACAAATATGCTTTTGGTTTAATTGAATGCTTTGATTTCAGAAATGAAAACATTTATATAGATATGTATATATGTGTATTAAATATTGTTATTATTTTTTTTGCTTTTAAGTTCCTTAAAGACATAGAGAAATATTTTAAAGGTAAAGATTGTGAAACCGATGAACATCTTCTGCGTGACTGTGAAGCTTTGTGACGCATCTAGGGAGAGCATTTCCACTTCCAAAAGATGTCGAAAAAATTACCCACAAGAACGTGATGGGCTTTATAAAAGACCTTAAGTGCAAATGGGCGACTTATTTGTCGCGGGAACTCGGCCCGCATTCCCTGACAAATAATAAATAATAATAAACAGCTGTTCATCATTAGAATCTTCCTCAGATTTTTCTAATTTTAAATCCAGCTCTTCAACAAGAAGCCGCAAATTCGTTACTATATTGGCGCCATTTCGATTCTTATGGTGTAAATTTGAATTAAATTGATTTCAAAAATTTTTCGAATTTCTAAAATTTCTTTGATTATATTCAGGAATATGCCTTTCCTCATTTCTCTCATTGCTTCTGTACGAACTATTATCGCTCATTAACACCTATAGAAGCGACCAATCATGTATTGTTTCTATATCGAATTCAGTGCTGATTAGTTTTTTCCTATCTCTATTTTTAGTTTATTTCTTCTGATAATTTCTACACGTGCTTTTTAGGGTTCCGTACCCAAAGGGTAACAACGGGAATACTATTACTAATACTTCGCTGTCCGTCCGTCCGTCAAAAGTTGTATCTCATCAACCGTAATAGGTAGACAGTTGAAATTTTCACAGACTGTGTATTTCTATTGGCAATGCAACAAAAAATAATAAAAGTAAAATAAAATTGAAAATTAAAGGGGGCTCCCATACAAGACACGTGACTCTTTCGGCGTTTTTTTACCTCGTTTTATTCTCATTCATTATTTTTGTTTTTTATTTTCCAAATGTCAGCATTAATATTATTTTTTCCAATAACAGCATTATTTTTTCACATGATACCTACTCTCATTTAAAAAAATTAATAAAAATTACAAAGTGTTAAATCTTGTACGATGGTACGGAGCCTTTCTTGAGCGAGTCCGACTCGCACTTGGCCGATTATTTATTTACTCCTATTTAATTTTTATTTTATTTATTTTTGTATTTCGACCAACAAATTTGGTTTGGTAAATAATATACAGCTGAAAAAATGCAATTGTTTTTTGTTAACAGTTATTCATGGACTAAATTTTTTTCATATTGTAGCATAAATGTATTTGGGAGTGAATTTCAATTCGCGTGCAGTTTTTTGTCTCCTGAGTTGGGTTGAATCTTATTAGATTTATTTTTAAATATTAATTTTTATCGTTTTTCAATATTTTGCAATAATCACACGGTGTAAATTTTGTCCATCATGAGCAGCGTGATTTCCACTATTTTTGACTGCATGCATTCATTCATTTTGAGAAACCCGACTTTTATGGATTTTCCTTTTTACTTTCCATTTTAAATTTGTAAGGAGAATAAGATTTGCTTCTTTTTCAATGTATTTTTGTCCTTCTTTGAAGTCAGTACAAAATAAAAAAAAAACACATAATAATAATAAAGCTTTATATAATTATACATATGTATGTATGTTTCAAGGAAAACTAAATATTTGTAAAAAATCACAAATAAATCAGCAAAGACCAGTTTTGATTTAAACAAGTAAAAAAGCTAATATTGGTCTAAGTATAAGACCAATTCCTATGATACCCTAGATGAATGTCCGTATAAAATTTTGTATAAGCAATTTTGATTTTTGCAGGGTTTTTCGCATATATTTCTAGAACGGTTCGTCGGAAAGAAAAATGGTTATAACCAATTTTATAGGATTTCATATTCTGAACAAGTTTTTAGTACAATAGAAATGTTTAGGACTGATCGTTTTCACACTATCCGTAAAAAAACTAAATTTTTATATTGCAACCCCACGTAAGAGTTACCCGATTTGTCTCATTTTCGTACTTAATTTTACTTTTTCCTTTCAAAGTCCGTGCACAAAATTTCAGCTCTCTAAGAATACGCGTTCTTGAGTTATCGTGCACACAGACGGACGGAGAGACAGAGGGATAGACAGACGGACGGACAGACAGACAGACAGACAGACGGACGGACAGACAGACAGACAGACAGACAGACGGACGGACATGCAAAAATCAAAATAACTTTTAATATTATGCGTGGGTGTCCAATCCATTTTGCTCTACCATCTCTATTACGAGGTGTTACAAACGGAATGACAAAGTTAGTACAGCCTATAGATTTGATCTAGGGTATAAAACCTTTTGAAGAGCAACCGCGCAACTTGCGTAAAACATTATGAAGGCAAACAAGATTCATTCCGTATTGAAATTCCAAGCAAAATGTCTCTGATAACCATAAGAGCAGTAGTTAAGAATAATGTTAGAACTTCTACAATACCCCCTATTTCTACTCAAGAATTACACCATATTTTTAGCAAAACTTTCTTATACATATATATGTATGTATGCCATAAACAGTTGCTAAGGAACTGTCTGAATTCTAAATATCTAATTTTTTGGTAAGAGTAGGTATGGCATAATGCGTTAGCCTCATTGGGCATTACGAAAGTAACTTCAATGGTTGACCTTTATAGCAATGAAGTAACATAGTTTTATTACTACTTCCATTGTTTCTACTCGTACGAATTATTCCTTCTTACAATTTGCAAGTGTTTAAGTGAAGCACTTAGCAGCACATTCTTTGTCACTTCATATATCCTACATCCCTTATTTTCATACGAAAGATGTTTAGGATATCTACGCGCATTATAAGGGATCCCCTGATGCTAATTTCAACCCGAAATAAAAAAATTTACTATTCCTATAACGACTCTTGATTTTGCAGTGACTTTAAGTTTAATATTCTCTGCACCTTTTTCTTTGTCCATAACTTTTAAATATGCAAGTCTGTTATTATGCAATTAAGATTAATAAAGGTTAAAGGCTTTAGTTTCAAAAAGTACACTAAAGTACATAGTTAATTGCTCTGGGACAGCATAAAACATTTCATTAATAAGAGACATTTATGATAAGTACAGGTTTGCACAATGTACCTCTAGTAATTTGCACCAAAAGGACAAAGTTGTAATTTGCTTCAAAGCTACTGGCATTGAAGACCTTCGGGAAAACATGAACATGTTAAAAATGTTTGATTGTATAAAGCCACACACAGGGGGATTCTTTGCGTAGTTTATATCAGTTTGCTTTTGGGAATTGTGGTTCGTGTGCTTTTGCTTCGTGTGCATGAAAGTGCCTAGCCATTTATGGGAAATGCTTCATTGAGAGTGATAAGCATTTCTATCAACAGGTGAATGATATCAATGATTTGAATTTGTACTGCATTTGAAAAGAGATAACTTTTTGAGTAAAAATGGGAATAGCGGAACATTTTCGATATAATTATATTTTTTAGTGCATATACTGGTGACCATACGAAAGTACATGCGGGCATTAATCCAGGATATCATAAGAATTGGTGTTAGACCAACTATAACTTCAGCTCTCAAAAAAACCGGTATTTTCTAATTTTAAAATGAAAAAGTCACATACCAAATGGACAGAACCACAAAAAAAAATTTAATGTTGTGTACATTTTTAAAAGCTTCTACAACTCGTGGCATAATTAGACCTGTTTAATAAAAGTAAAAATATTCTTTTTTATTAAAAGTTCTTAATAAGCCGTAATTTTTAACATATATTTTTCAATCAAAAGTAAAAAAGTGACTTTTATTTTTGAGTCAAGTAGTAAAAGCATTGTGTTTAGAGTATAGAGTAAACGCAAGAATGCAAATGGCCTGTTGGGTACACTGCTTACTAGAGGCGCCACATCGCTGTACTAATCGAGACTCAAGCCTATTCACTGTACTGTCCCCCAGCCAGCTGGCTGGCATGCTCCAGCATCCTGTCGTCCTGTCTTTTCTACCGCATCGCATGCTCCACTCACACTTCGACACATGTTTAATTGCGTTCTCGTCGTCTTCCACTTTGCACGGAATAGCTACGAGACGGGCAAACAATAATCATGTCAGATGATGTGATCAATTTTATCTGACATTCAATTGCTATACTTTTATTCTTAGAACATGGACTGCAACGCTTATTCGTTATAAGAGAATCCCTGACTTCCTTCTTGGAACAATTTCAATTTATTCCTCTGTTCTTGCTCGTACTTACATTCTGCTTTCAATTTTTATTGTTTTTTTGTTATTATGTACATATGTAGATATTCCCTTTTATAAAATAAAGGTAAACTAGCAATATTTCGTGGAATTGAAAACTGAGCAGAGCATATTGGTAGGCCAATGTTGTTGCTAGTTTAAGTAGTTGCAAAATTATTTAAGAAAAAAGAAAATAATATAATTAAAACGTGCTTTAAATTAACGGAAAAACATGTTTGGTCTGATTCTTTTTACAAGCTTAATGTTAAGTTTGTGTCTCAAGTTTTTAGTGGGAATCAATCTTGGAATCAAGATAAATATATTCAGTTCTGAAGAGATAGACATAGCTCGTTATACACTAAAGCTGGTTGAGAAGTCTTACAAAATATTCTTGAATGCAAAAACTGGATTTCTAGATAGAAGCACTTCGGAAAAAAGAAAAGACCATATTGTTTTGATGTCATGGCCCAAACTAGTAACGGACTTCTTTTAATTTGAAATAATGTGAAAAATTCTCAGGACTATATTTTAACTTCTCACATCAATCAAGACCCACTAGAAAACAATATATCTAACCTCCGGCGATGTAAGGGTATCTATCTATGAGCGTAACACAGCTGCCCTTATGCCCTAAACACACAGCACTCTTAATAAATAAATAACTAACGACTCATAATGATTCATTATAAAATACAGACACACAGCCATTTCTTTAATTAAGTTGTGCTGTCAAACTGGTTTTGATGAACTTATCACATTAAAGAAGCAATATGGATCGAATTAACGCGATAAACTTTGTTTTCATTTATTTTATTTCAATTTAGCAATTTCCAACTGAGAAAAACATTATATTTAAAATAATATTGATAATATAATTTGTGATTTGCATTTCTTTGCATTTCTTCTTCTTATTTGTCAAATCGGCAGATACACAGCGGAGCTCGAGAATTACATTATATGCCAAATCTAGCACATTTTTCTTCATTATAGCTATAATGAAGCAGGAAAACACTTCATTAGTGTACTCCATTATCATCTGATTTTCGAGCTATAATGACGTATACTATGTAACACACGGCATTTTAATGAATGGTTAGTACAAATGATTCATTAGTTCGTGCTGTGTGTCTAGGGTATTAGACTAGCACGAAATCTCCGGCCATAGCTTTTCAAAAAATTGCACCCTCCGTCAAAATTGATTACGATTTTTAGTCAAGAAATTATATGCAAATAGGTAAAAACAAGTAATTTATGTTAAGTGATTGTTATATTCAGGTATTTTTCAAGGACCATTTGGCACCTTTATGAGAAGTGTTTCTTGCAAAATAAAGATAATGCACTTCTTTGGTATGCGTATCCCGCAATTTATATAACTATGATTTAAATTCTTATATTTTAATTGAAAGTTTCAAGTGAGAAGTTGTGTAGAAAAAAAAACAAAAATTTGAATCCAGAGAGTAATTTTGAATATCTATCTGCGTCAACAGTTGACAGGTGAGTATTTACATTTATTGTATATTTATTGCTACATATGTGATATGTCTTTAGTGTAATAAAAACACCGGCCATTCTTAAATAATACTTTATTATTCTAATTGAATTCTAAGTGAGCGGAATGCGCTCTGATCCGAGACCGAGACTGACTGACCAGTTACTGATAAGCGCAGCACCGGTAATTTAGACTGTGGTTGTATGTACACACTTCACGCATGGTAGTATTTTCCGCTTGACTGTACATATGTATGTTAATGTTACATTGTTTGATTACAAGTTAATACTTAAATACATATCAATATGAAACTAGGCTTTGTTTATATTCACATCTGAATCCAAGTTTAGAATTTTATGCAAATATTTTACGGACATGTATATTATTTTTATATTTCAGTATACAAACCTTTTTACTGGAAAAAAGTTTATTGGCCTGGCCGCTCAGCTCAACTGTATTTATATCTGTAGCAATTGTTTGCATTCAATTTTTGAAACTGTACTTTTGTGGTTTAGGTTATCATATGAAAGGAAGCACTTCTTATTAGGTAAATGCAATAGGCGGTTTCCGAAACCGAGGAGGAAGACGTTGAGCTAATTGTGTGTGACGATAGCGACGACGAAAATATTCCTAAGGAGGCCAATTTAGATTTTGATTATGCAGTGGATTGTGGAGAAATAGAGGTGGAGTTAAATTCTGACACGGATTTAGATAATAAAGTCGATATGGTGAAGCCTTTTCGTCTTATAAAAGATATTTTGTGAGCAACAATGGGGCAAAATTGTATAAAGTTACAACAACGTTGCAACAAAAGGGAGCTCCCAATATTCTTCGGGATTCATTGTATAGTGGGCGTAATCCAATCACGAAGAATCTGTAGAAAAAGGATACTTTTTTTTGTATCCTGAGTTTTGCCATTAGAGGCTTTACATATAATATATGTATATAAGAACAAAAGAGCCGAAGCAGACTGCGGCATTGATTTTTATGTTAGTAAGAAAAACAATTTAATATCCAGTTCATTCTCAGCCGTCTATCCTGTTAAAAAAAATGTTTAAAAAAAAAGTATATATAATTAGAAGATCAAAAGATAACATAATCTTTTCTTTTGATGTTTCCTTACCCAAATACAAATTTGTTTTTCACCTTCATTGTTAGAATCAACAAGACTGGTACTCATTTATAGCTTCATCTCAAGATATTGTGTTTCTAGCCGCCACGACGAAATCGCCTCATCTAAAGCTTCGACCTCAAGTCTGTGCCTCCAGCCGTCACGGCGACATTGTGGCGCTACTTCCAACCTTCAGCTGCCTGCATTTTGTCCAACTTTCAGCTGTTAGCACCCAGGCAACGCCGTTTCGACACCACAACACATTCCGACTGTTTAGGGACAGTCTGGCTTTGAGGCTGGCTCGTCAGGCTAGCATTAAAGAAGCGTGTAGATCTCCCTCAAACGAACTCAGATTTAAATTCATTCTACAGGTCTAGCTATTATCACCAACAAACTGGTGTTCATGAATGCCAGAACATACTATAGCAGAGACCAGAATGCCTCGCTGATTATCCCAACGAGTCATTAACCGTCGTTGTGAAACAGCCTTCAAGACAAGGTTTATCTATTCGAAGCTATATAGTTAAGTCTAGACACTACCCCCAAAGGTACACTTTGGAAACAAAGTTCTTTCCCATTTTGTCATGTTGCAATATCTAGAGACAGATCTCAATAAATATTGAGGTTCATTCGATTTGATTGGGACGTTGCAAGAGCTGCTGTGCTGGCCAGGAAGGTGACAAGGCTGCACCTATTAAAGATGTCTTGTGGAAATAGTGGCGAGCAATATGCTGTACCACTTGATCCTTTTTTTTCGTTATTCCTTGGTAGTCCAGCACAGATTCGAATCGGTAGATTCAGGAAAGCATGTATGTCTTGCGGGGTAATTCAAAGAGCGTTGTACTTTATGCTGTAGCAATAAAAACCTTTATTCACGATTGCTACGAGTATTAAAAACAACGAAACTTATTTCCTAATATAATGTCGTTTCCACGTAATAAGTTCGAGCTAACCTCGACAATTCCAAAACTAAAACTGGGTTCATCAAAAACAAAACGCAGTTGTTTTTTTATAGTCTTTAAATCAAAGCTTCGCCTACTAACTCTTACATGTTTACAAATCATCTAGTGCTCCATCTATTTTCGGACAAAACCACCACGAACGACCTAAGGACCTGCCAGGCACAAAAGTATTTCATATTGGCCGCCACAGCACTCCCCCACCAGCAAGACCTTGGGTTTTTTATTAGCGATACCTAGGAGGAGGCGGTTTTGTAGTTCGTCTGGTTGGAGTGATTCGTTGGGGTATAAAAGTGTTTCCATCCTCGAGGAATGTAATACCTCGTGATGCTGCACCGTGCGGAGGAGCTGATGATGTTCGTTCTTGGGTGCCCACGGACGCTGGTTGTATATCTTCCGTAAAATCTGGTCTATTTAATGGCTTTTGAGCCAAAGGGTTATGAATATACACGTTCTGGTGATCGATATTATTGTGTTGTGAACCGGTGTCACGTGATAAGGAGTCTCTAGACGCTGGCTGAGAGCACTCCGGAGTGACGAACGGATTCAACGGTGTTTGTCTATGGGAACTGGCTCCGTCAAAGTTTTGGTCATCGGTGTCGATGTGTGATGAATCGATGTCACGTCGTAAGGAGTCTCCAGGCACTGGCTGAGAGCACTGCGAAGTAACTTGTGGATTAAATGGTGTTTGCCTGTAGGAGCTATCCCCGTCAAAGTTTTGGTCAGCGATACTGTTGCCCGACGAGTCGGTTTGCTGTTCGACTTCACTAAAGTAAGGATTCAGCCGATTTATTGAGGCATTAACTTCCCGGTTCTTTATTTTAAGTGTGAAGAAATTACTATACCGCCTAATTACCTCATAGGGGCCCTATAAGGAGGCTGTAATGACCTTCGCACTGAGTCTGTCCTCCCGAAAACATGACAGCATTTGTCAGTCTCTTTGAACTTGAAGAGAGATCGCCTAGAATGGTTTGAGGCTGGGATCGGCCTAATATCTGCAAAGAAATCGCGCAAGAGGGTGACATATTCCTTCTGAGGAAGGAGTTGTGAACCCTGGAAGGGGTCGCTAGGAAGGCGTAAGCCTTCACCATACACTAGTTCAGCCGGTGTAGCCAGAAATTCTTCTCTGAGCACTGTTCTAAGACCAAGCAACACCAAAGGCAGAATTTTGTCCACGATTTTTCTCTATACGTCATTAGAGCGGCTGTTAGAGTCCGGTGCCACCTCTCCAGGAAACCGTTCGCTTGTGGGTGATAAGCCGTTGCTCGGTTGCGCTCGAAGCTTAATAATTTTGCAAGTTCGGAAAACAAAGCTGATTCAAACTGTGTACCCTGGTCAGTAATGATCGTCAGAGGTACTCCAAAACGAGCTATCCATACCTGGCAAAGGGCTTGTGCCACTGTTTCAGCATAGACATCGAGTAGGGGGATTGCCTCAGGCCATCGTGTGAACCAATCGATGATAGTGAGACAATACCTATATCCTAGGGAAGGTGGTAGTGGACCTACAATGTCGACGTGAATGTTTTGGAAACGTCCAGAACAAGGCGGAAATGCGCCTAGGTTGTTATGAATATGCCTAGAAATTTTGCTTTGTTGACAGGCCAGACAGGAGCGTGCCCATATGTTGCTATCCTTATTCATAGAGGGCCAAAAATACCTTGTCGTGACCATTTTATTAGTGGCCCGAATACTTGGATGTGCTAAATTGTGAATCGAATCGAAAATTTGCTTCCGGAAACCACGAGGGATGAGCGGCCTGGTTTTACTTGAGGAAATTTCACACCATAATTGTTTATTGGTTCCGGATATCGATAGTTTCACGAATCTAAATTGCGAATTTTGGAGAATATTGTGAAGTTCTATGTCCTTATCCTGCGCCTGAGCGATAGCCGCGAAGTCTACGGTACTAGGAAGGTTTAGTTCGTTAAGTCTGGAAAGTGTATCGGCTACGACATTCTCTTTACCCGGTATGTACCTAACATCTGTTGTGAACTGACCGACGAAGTCCAAATACCGAAGTTGTCGAGGAGAGGCTTTCACTGAATCTAGTTTGAACGCAAAGGTTAGGGGTTTATGATCCGTGAACAGGTTAAATTTACGTCCTTCCAGAAGATAGCGGAAATATTTGATGCCCTTGTAGGCTGCCAATAGTTCCCTATCGTAAGTGCTATACTTACTCTCCGCGGCATTGAGTTTAACCGAGTAAGAGCCCGAAGGCTGCCAATCGTTTCCAGATTTCTGATGGACAGCGGCGCCGATGGCAGTATCCGACGCGTCGACTAACAATGCTAATTGTGCGAAAACCTTGGGAAATGCAAGGAGTGTGGTTTGTGCTAGTTAATTGTTGGCAAATTCGAAGGCTTCTATGGCTTCCCTAGTCCATTCGATTTTTTTAAGACCTTCTTTCTTGGGCCCTGTGAGGTA
This sequence comes from Dioctria linearis, assembly GCA_963930735.1. NCBI lineage: Eukaryota > Metazoa > Arthropoda > Insecta > Diptera > Asilidae > Dioctria > Dioctria linearis. The sequence continues at coordinate 76,290,612 of OZ005740.1, read as the reverse complement.
ACTCTTTAAGATTGAATGGTGTTTGGCTGCCAACGGCAGAAATCGGCGATAAAAGTTTATCATCCCGCGAAAGCGTCGTAATTATCTGACATTTGTTGGCTGCTTGAAGCCTGAAATAATTTCGACACGTTCCGGGGAGGGTTTAATACCTTGAGCTGTAACCGAATGCCCTAAAAATGTTACTTCTCTTTGTAAAAATGCACATTTTTCGACATTAATTATCAGACCGAATTCCTTTAAACGTTTAAAAATCAATTCCAGATGCTTGAGGTGTTCGTCTTTGGATTTAGAAGCTATTAAAATGTCATCTAGGTAGATAAAGCAAAATGAGAATTCCCGAAGAATACATACCGTGAATGAATCTTTGGAAGGTTTGCGCCGCATTACAGAGGCCAAACGTCATTCGCGTGAACTCAAAGAGCCCAAACGGCGTGCATATAGCTGTTTTTGGGATGTCCTTGGTTTCGATAGGTATCTGATGATATGCCTTTTTTAAATCCAGTGTCGAAAAGAAGCTACAATCCTGCAAACGATAAGTAAACTCGTGTATTAGTTGAATTGGGTAACGATCTGGTATGGTGCGAGAATTCAAGAATCTATAATCACCGCATGGCCTCCATTCACCATGTTTCTTCTTCACCAAGTGTAACGGAGAAGACCAGCTACAGTCTGTGGGTCTGCAAATGCCCTCTGCCAACATGAAATCGAATTCCTTTCGAGCCACCGCTAACCTATCTGGTGCAAGGCGTCGTACCTTTGAGACGACTGGTGGTCCTTCGGTGAGTATGTGGTACGTGGTTGTATGCTTCACTGGGCTAGTAAAATTTGTTTCTAAAGTGATAGCATGATATTTGTGTAATAAATTTCGAAGTTCGGGCTGGATTGATTGGTCAAAAGGGACCGAAAGAGATGGAAATTTTGTTGAAACTTTTTCACCACGCGAACTAAGTGGTGTGTGTGGATCGATGAGAGTTTTCCTTTTAACATCTACCAATAATCCATAGTGACCATGGAAGTCTGCGCCCAGAATTGGTCTCGAAACGTCTGCCACAATGAAAAACCATGAGAAGGAACGCATAAAACCCAAGTCTAAAGCTAAAATTTTTCGGCCAAATGTTTTAATGGTCGTGGAGTTTGCCGCGGCCAACCGTAAATTTGACTTAAATTGCCGGTCAGTTGAAGATGCAGGAAGCACTGAGACATCTGCCCCAGTGTCAACTAGAAAAAAATTATTTGAAGGTTTATCGAAAATATACAAACGACTGTTCATAGAGCCACTTCCACCCGCCGTCAATGGTAGAGGGCAACTTAGTTTGTTGCAAATTCCAAAACTGTTATTTTGGGTCTAGAATTTGCATTACTAGTTTTTTTAAACTTAAAATTGCAGGGAGGAATGCACTTCGTTGCCTGTTCCCAAAACTTCGCATGGTACCAACAGTATTTGCCTGGCCCTTTTACGCTATTTGAAACCTGTCTATGCACAAACTCATATCCAGGAGAGCTACTTTCGGGAGTTTCTTTCTGATAACTTGGAGACCTTTCGACTAATTTCTCTAAGTTTTTTACTCTGCTAGACAATGCGTCAAAAACTTTTTAATCTTCCCTGGAAGGATTAACAGTATACACCTCCGATCTAGTACTGACTTCGGCTATTTTGTCAGCGTAGTCTGCTAGTTCATCCAGCTTCGCCAGATTACCAGCCAAGGTCTGCAAGGGCAATCGTTGTAGCCAGAGAGTTTTCAAGACTTTATCTCCCAGCCTTAAACCATCCAGGGTCCTCATCTCACGCAGCAATTGGGAAGGCTTTGCGTCCCCCAAGGGCAGCTCAGTTAAAAGCTGTTTAATTTTTTGTTCCTCACTATTCGATAACCTAGACAGCAACACCTCCTTCAACTTAGCGTACTCCTCCCCTTCAGAAGGGGATGGTACCACATCGCTGACTAACCTTATGACGTTTTCATCGAGGGCGCTGACGGCATGGTAGAACATAGTTTTCTGTTGATTTATTTTAGCAAGAGCGAATTGTGCTTCCAACTGGACGAACCACAACTCCGGTGAATTTTTCCAAAATGGAACGTTCTTGATCGAAACGGAATTAATGATCATCGTCTCAGATTGTACTGGATCAGGAGCGGGATTAGCCGCCTCGTTCTGCGTGAAGTTTGAAATAATGTTTACACCAATTGCTTGGGATGCCCGTGGCAAGTCCTCAACAGAAAACCAACGTGCCTCCATACTTAATATCTCAATTTGAACAAAACCGAATTATTGGAACACCATGAGCGAAAAGATCTGAGTGGAGAGGACTAGATGACTTGCGAAACGTTACAATATCTATGTCAATGTCTCGAAACTGTACAACATCTTAGATTACAAACGTGTAAACGTATATAAACTGAACAACAATAACAAAGAAAATAAACAAAACTTGTTTAACGCAACGCAAAAAATAATTATCTTTATTTTGCTTCGTCCTTATAACTGCTTAGTGGTACTTCTGTTTTACGGTACGGATGTCCCAATTGTGCGATCTTGTAAGTCTTAAGGAATTGCGGGGTCCTGAAGGTCTTGCGGAATTTTGGAACTGGTTGTTGAACTGCTGCTGATTATTCCCTTTTCCTATCCGGGAAAAGGCCTGAATTTCTTCAATAGATATTCTTGCGGTGATGTTTCCTGTAAAAATGATCAATTCTTTCTAGTCCCAAATTTTTAGAAACACCTGAGAGAATGTGTTGGTGAAGGTGTCCGGTCCAGTGGATCGCTGCCAGAGTTAGTCTCTTCAACTCCTCTAGTGGTTTTTTTTGCTCATATTGTAGCGTATACCCCTATACGCTACTTTTGTTTGGCTTCTCTATGACTGTAGAGAAACCCGCTTGATTTCCCAGAGATACCTAGAAAGGGGATAAAACAGTCTTTTCTAGAAGTAGACCTATGCTACTTCTCCATATTACAAATTCCTGAAAAAAGAAAGAAAAATTTTAAATATCTTTTAGAAGTAGCCCTATGCTACTTCTCCACATTATAAATTCCTGGAAAGTTAAAATTTAGATATTTTTCGAGAAGTAGCTCTATGCTATTTAACCACATCAAAGCGACGAAAACGGCAATTCGCCTAGCTGTAACAGATCGCGTGATGCCATCATGCAATGTGTTGCAGCAGGCTTGAAAAAAGAACAAAAAAATTCTGAGAAGAAAAAAGCGCTCGCTTGCCGGTGGCTGAGTGAAGAACGATGGAATGGAGGGAGACTGCTGGTAGTCGGGGAGTTGTTTTTTGGCTTTGACCGAGAACGGTCGCAGAAAAATTGAGTCGTGATTCCTCTTTATTTAAAATCAGTCTTTAGAGTTTTTTTTTTTGCTTTTGTGAACTGAAAGGAAAAGTTTAGTTGATTCATTCTGGTCGTGAATTTTATTAGTTGGATTACTTACCTGTGCGACCGTGAGTTTTCCTAAAGACCTTTCTCATAGTGAACTGAAGGAAAAATTTGTTATTAATGTTGCACATTCATAAATTGTGTTAATTAGAATATTTACCTGTGCAACAGTGGTTTTTCCTAACGATCTTTCTAATAATCTTTCTAACAGTGAACTGAAAGAAAAATTTCTTATTAATGTTGCACTGCAAGAAAATTGTAGACCAATTTTAGCTTTTCCACTTGTTTCATATAGATCTTCCTATTAGTGAACTGAAAAGAAAATTTTGATTGATTCATTCTGTGCAGTTGTAAATTGTACTAATTAAAATACTTACCTGTGACAGTGATTTTTTTTGTAGATCTTCCTATTAGTGAACTGAAAAGAAAGCTTTGATTGATTCATTCTGTGCAGACGTAATTTGTATTAATTAGAATATTTACCTGTGTCAGTGATTTTCATGTAGATCTTTCGATTGGTAAACTGAAAAGAAAATTTTGGTTTATTCATGCTGGCACTCATAATTTGTATTAGCTGGAATATTTACCTATGCGACAGTGATTTTTATGTAGATCTTCTTACTAGTGAACTGAAAAGAAAATTTTGGTTGAATCATTCTATGCAGTCGTAATTTGTATTAATTGGGTATTTAACTGCGCGACAGTGATTTTCATATATCACCATATTGGTAAACTGTAGAGCATTATTTGAAATATTTACCTGTGCGACGGTGAGTCTTATATACCATAGTTGTGGCAAACCTGAGAGAAAATTTGAGGAAAAGTTTCCTTGCACGTAACAAAGATCATTTTGAAAATTTTTCCTGCGTGACGACAAGTTGGATTTATACCGGCGAGGAAGTATCCCTCTGGCAGAAACTACGGCAAAACATTTCGCTCTTTCATATCCGAAGGAGCAGGGAAGCGAGGAGGTGAACTCAGACTTCAACGTAGTCCTGAAGCAGCTAGCAGATAGTTGAAAAACCAGTGTCCAACCCTTTTGATAAAGGAGGAAACCCCGAATATGAGTAAATCAGGTGTTATGTAAGTCCATAGAGGACCACAAGGTTAGTTCAAATTTTCTCTAAGTATTATTATTTGCTTTGTGTTCTTTTGTTCCTAATTTTACAGTGTTAAAGTCATTTAGTGTACATCTAAGGTTAGGCGTCGATCACAGGGTTCTATAAGTCACATAATAGGAAAGCGCATATTATGGCTAGTTGTATGGATTTTGATCTAGATTGAGATTAACCGGAGACATTGTTTCCTTTAGTTTTTATATATATACCGTGTGAATCTTTGTGTGATCGGGTTTCCTCCCTCATAAGCGATAAATATTCATAGACAACCGCAATAAATAAACTATTTTGATTTGGACTTGGTGAAATTTTGAGTTCCTTGATACGCCTCCCTTCTTCTTTTGGGTGATTTAGTTTGGTCACCTTTGGCCGCCCTTCTCCAAGTTGCTTTCTTCTTTTGTTTACAGGTTGGTAACGGATTCAGCGCGATGGAGTGAGTAGTTCCATAAAGGGGATGGTCGCGGACAGGAGGGAGGTCGTTTCCACACACACACGGTAATAGATGTAAAACACGCACATATGGGGCTGAGCATTTCGATACGGCTTTGGAGGCTTAGCCAGGGCGGATGGGGGCGATTGGGCCCAACATTACCCAAAGCCGGGGTCTCAACAACATCAGAGACCCCTCTGAGCTCTCTCACTCTCTCTCAATCGTCCATTTGCCAGCGTTGTAAGCTCTCCGGGTGTATTAGCACTTGTTCGGCTTTGCTGAGGTCTTCTATTCTCCTTCTTTTTGCAGCATATAAATAAAATCAATTTTCTTCTTTTTAGGCTTTCAGGTTCCAGCAGGAGAAGGAAGCCTGCATTAGATTTTTTTTTCTGTCCGTCCGTCTATCTGATCAGTTATGTTGACGATTTTGCACAGCTTAACAAGCATCAAGGGATGTGGGTGGCAAGAACCACCCAAAGCCGGCTGATCGCTAGCGGCATATTCGCTGTGCAGCCACACACTCTAATCCCGCGATGATTTTGTAACAAAGAGGTGTCGGATGCAGTATGTATCTACATTCAGGTACAAGTGAATGTAGGTAGATCTATCGGCTGACAAGCTCTCCGTTACAATATGAAAAGAGAAACGAGATTAATTTCACATATAATTATTTTCGTTCTTTCGGCGCTAGGGATGAGTCTACGTCGCGGTATATAAAACTAAACAAATATGTTAATTAAAAGCTAAGTCGGACTATGAACGTATTTGCTTGGCTCTCGTCAACACAGCCTTCGTTGACGAGACCTTAAATTGCTGTGAATTACGTTCTTCTGTCTGCAAGGGTCCGCCAGCTGGTACTCGTGTTCCAGGACGTATTTCCTTTTGTCGGGGTCACCAGTGTGGAGATAGTGGTGAGCAATATGCTGTACCACTTGATCCTTTTTTTTCGTTATTCCTTGGTAGTCCAGCACAGATTCGATTCGGTAGTTTCAGGAAAGCATGTATGTCTTGCGGGGTAAATCAAAGACCGTTGTACTTTATGCTGTAGCAATTAAAATCTTTATTCACGATTGCTACGAGTATTAAAAACAACGAAACTTATTTCCTAATATAATATCGTTTCCACGTAATAAGTTCGAGCTAACCTCGCCAATTCCAAAAACTAAAACTGACTTCTTCATAAACAAAACGCAGTTGTTTTTTTTATGGTTTTTAAATCAAAGCTACGCCTACTAACTCTTACATTTTTACAAATCATCTAGTGCTCCATCTATTTTCGGACAAAACCACCACGAACGACCTAAGGACCTGCCAGGCACAAAAGTATTTCATATTGACCGCCACAGTCTTTATGATGATCCACTCGAATCTAAAGACATATTACAGACCACATGAATCTAATACAGTAGACGAGCAATTATATTGGTACATGGGACGCACCAAATTCACACAATACATGCCCTCCAAGCCGGCAAGGTACGGCATAAACATTTGGTGGGCTTGTAATTCCGCAACTTCGTATCCCCTGAATGGTCAAATTTACACCGGAAAAACAGTAAATGTTAGAGATGTGAAGCAATGTGAGCGAGTTGTGAAAGAGTCGGTGGCTCCTTATAAGAGGACAGGGTGATATGTTATGATGGAAAACTTATTTACCTCTCTACCACTCGCCGTGGAACTGGTCACTTGGAAATTGACGGTAGTCGGCACTTTAAAAAAAGCAATAGGTGCTATTTACCAGATGTGTTAAAACCCGCGAAGAACAAACCAGTGTACTCCACTGAGTTCGGTTTTATTGAAAATGTATCCATGTATCCATATGTCCCCGCCAAGGTAGAGCTGTGGTTTTATTATCGACCATGCATCTTGATAATGTTGTTTCCTGTCCAAAACGAAAACCGGAAATAATTTATTTTTCTAACTATACCAAAGGTAGTGTGGACACGTTGGACAAAATGCTGGCTCAGTATTCCACGAAGAGGACGACAAAACGCTGGCCTCCTGCACTTTTTTATAATATTCTAGATAAGCCCTTGCAGCTTACATAATCTACTCATCAAATAACTCTGAAGGCACTGTGAAAAATCGCGTCATCGTGAATTTCTTCATTTGTTGGGTAAATAATTGTGCATTCCCCAAATTATAAGAAGAGCCGAAAGTACTATCAATAAAAATAAATAACTGTTGTATTAAAATGTTTTACTCTTTTCGTTGCAAATATTCTAATGACAAACTTCAACATTCGAAAATTCCCATAAAAATTGTATGTACTATCTACCCGGGTAGATACAATTTCAAAATCGTGTATAAAACAACGAAATTAAAAAAAAAAACATTAAGCGGTGCGAATAAAATGATTTTCTTTTTCTTTTTTGAAATAAACTGAAAATTTGGTCACTGAGTCGGAGGCGTTCTGAGATTTGAAGAAATAAATATCTACCTGGGTGGATGTTGGTAAAGTTAAGGTTAAACAGTTATATCTCCTAAACGATACACATTAGAAACATGGTTCTAATTTATAGAGAACCTCCTGCCCTCTGATTCAATGTATCAATGCTGTCTCGACAGTTTGTAGTTTAGAAGAAATGGTCTTCCAAACTCCAAGTTTCAACTTTTGATTTATTTTTGTGTGTTTGAAGCCGACTATCTAGAAAAAACCTTTAAAACTTTTTTCTGTCTGACTCCTGTTAGACGTTAAGATTGTTTTCTTTAAAACGCATTTTGTTTTCATTTTATACCTTTCACCGTTTTTGATCTATAACACAAAATGTCTTCCACTACATGTACAAGAAAATCGGGACAAGTATAATAAAATCTTAAAATACACGCCTGTGATTTTGAATACAAAGAAGAAAGTACGACGAATCGTCATTTTCTACCTACCGGCATCTCTTTTAGTTAGAAATCTGCGTAAATTTGAAATAACTATCACTAACTGCACTTGCAAGTCAGTTATTCTACTATAAATACCAATGCTAGCAAAGATTTTATTATTCGAAATTCAAAAATAAAAAGTAAAACTTTAAAGCATCGATGACTCAATTTTCGAAACACGAATACACGGACATAGTGTGCTGGTACGGTTATAGCGCCGGAAATTCCCTTGAGGCTCAACGGTATTATTATACGTGTACGTGTTTATGTATACGTGTCTTTCAAAGATCCTACCAAAGATGGTGTCGACAAATCAGCAATTCTTTAACGACTACAGTTGAAGCTGAGAAGGGGCTCCTAGAAATAGCAAGGAATCTACTATAGGAAGGAGGAGCTTCTCGTTTTGTATAGGAATGTCTGTATCAACTGTTTTGAGAATTCTGAAAAAGAAGGTATGTATGCTTACCACGTTATTCCATGTACAGGAGCTATTACCTGGAGATAATCCGCTACGCACCGAAATTTGCAGTCGGCTCTTAGATCATGATTTTAACGACTACACTTTATTGGACAATATCCCGTGGACGGATGAATCCCATTTACAAAGTCTGGGATAAAAAATTTGCATAATTTATACCACTGGTGTTCAGAAAATCCACAGGTATCATGGACTGCATCAAAACAATACAGAGTTTCCATGCATCAATATAGTAGATTAACTACCGAAAATTACTTGGACTTTTTGGAAAATGATTTTCGAAATCTATAGATGATCTATCTTTCTCAATAAGAAGAGATATTATTTACTAGCACAATGGAGGATCTGGACACACCGGACGAAATATCCTGCAGTGAATTAACACCAATTACCCAAATAAATTGATTGGACGGCATGGTCCAAATGGCTACTATGGTCTCCTGATTTAACACCCTTAGACTGGGGAACTAGGAAGGAGGCGTCCGGAATATCATCGAGAGACGAACCACAGAGCTCAGAGTTCGAGAAGATTACAACAAAACTAAAGTGGATTTGGCAACAACTGATCTTAAAAGATCTATTAAGTGAAGCGCTTTACTTTTTCTTGAAAATTACATGGGGCATTTTAAAAAATATTTTAAATAGTTAATGTTATTAGTTGTTTCTGTCTCGAACATAATAAATAAATATTAAAATGGTGTTTGTGGATTTAATACTATTCCATATTTTCTTGCAACGGAAACTTTTCGTGCATTAGAAGAATTTTTCTGTCATAACTCATAAACGATGACAGATAGAAAATGAAAACAAAGTGCGTTTTAAAGAAAACAATCGCAGCTTCTAACAAGAGTAAGACAAAAAAAAAATGATAAGGTTTTTTTTTATCCGACTTCAAACACACAAAAAATTAGCTACAAAATTGAAAGTTGAAGTTGATATGATGCTCGTCACCAATCTGTCACTTTGCTACATATAAGAATATCCATACATACCTAGGTTACATAGACGAAATGGTCTATGCCTCGTTGCAAAAAGTAGAAAATTATTGTGCTGAGAGAATAGTGAATATGTGCAATCATTTTACTTAATGTTTTTCCGATGTTTTTTATTTTCTTCTTCTGGATGTGCTTTCGTAAAAATTTTTAACAATTATTTAAAGGAATGAATTTACAGCCCCGCTGAACATACGGATTTACCAAATTGTATACTCAAATTCAGATATACATCTGTTACGGTGGAAAATATTCTCCTTGTTATGTACATATGATATCATATCCTTGCAGACATTTGCCTGTTTCAGAAAACTAGAAATATATTTAAGGCTCAAAAGGAATTGATCCGTCATAGTTGAAAGTTTGGCAAATTTATGTTTCCCGTTCTTTCTATTGCAGTTTATCGCCGTATTTTCCATTATATCCGATCCGCTAAGTTGCTATAAACTATATCAAATCATACATAATTTCTGAGATTAACTTTAAAATTCAAGGTGGAACGGATTGAGAATTGAAAAGATATTTTTATTGTATATGGGGTAATGTCGGGAATATGGCTGATCCGGAGGAACTTCTGAAATGCACTAAGCTGATAGTCGTCGACTAAGGCATTGAAATTAATATAAAATTGTTGTTTCCTCAAAAGCTTTCTAGACGTAGAAGCCTATACTGTCTGAGGTCCACGCGGATGTGGGCTCAATAAAATAAAATTGATTCTAAGGTTGTCTTTTTCGTTCGCAAGACTTAATTAGCAACTTTCGCAATTTGAGCCTTTTGCTCGTCATCTCTATTTCACTCTTAAATAAATTTGTGTACCCTAAATGAAATCATAGGGTATAATAAGCTTCTTATTCCGTTTATAACGCATAGAAATAATGATGGTAGAGCATAATATTAAAAGTTATATTGATTTTTGCATGTCTGTCCGCACGATAACTCGAGAACGCGTGTACTAGAGAGCTGAAACTTTTCTTTTTTTTTTAAAAAAAGGTAAATTAAGTTCGAAAATAGGATAAATTGTGTAATACTCCTTCGTAGGGTTGCCATATAAAAATAAATAATAATAATAATAATACAGTTTTCAATGTATACTGTGAAAACAATCAGTTCTAGACAATTTTGTTGTACTGAAAACTTCTTCAGAATATGAAATGCTATAAAATTATTTAAAATATTTTTTTCTGTCCGACGAACCGTTCTAAGAATATATGCGAAAACCCACTTCAATACTTGCACGGAGAGGTGACCGTACGGAATTACATACGGACATTGGGGCATCATAAAATTTTAGATCGAATTTAGTTACATGTTACGTTTAAATCGAATTTAATTGGCATAATAATAAAGTTACTAATATGTATTTCATATCCAGATATGAGCCATTTACTTTGAAGGTTATATTGAAATATTTAAACATTTTTCCTTAAATAAATTTAAAAATATTTAGTATGAAACAGCTAATGTTTGTGTGTTGATAGCATTGAAAGCTACAGAAACGGAGAAAATCAGTTTCATGTTTTAATGAAGGAAATTATATAAAAATAAAAAAAAAAGAAAAAAAAACACATTTCTCAAGAAGTAATATTTTAATTTTAATTTAATATTCAATATAAAAGCTTGAATGGTGCAAGGTTGTTCGAATGAGTTCAAGCCCGATGCATTTTAAGAGATTATCGTCGCTGTTTTTATTTCTGCAAATATCTTGTACTTCGGCATGAAATAAATCGCTATTGTTTATAGAAGAAATTTCAAGGATTAGGATGTGGAGTACTATATTACAAGATATTATAATTTCTCGAACTGTTTTATTTGAAAACCTTTCTTGTGTTCTATCTATAGCAATTACTGGGGTTTGCTTTTAACGCCTTCTTTAAAGTCGGTGGAAAACTAAATAATTTCAGTAATCAGAATGATTTTAGTAGCAATTTAAAATGAGATTAGGAATGTATATACCTTCCTAAAGAAATATACCAGAACTATAATTATGTTATATGCATTACGATATATTTTGGAATCTTATAAATTCTTTCTTTTGACATCTGAGGCGCTATTTTTAGAGACAGTTAAGTAGCTAGCTGTCATAAGGCTTAATTTGCTGAAGGCAATATTAAAAGAATTTTGGTATTAAAGTTTGATGAATTACAACAGGGTGATTAAAAATCCCAAGCACGGAGGCCAAGGGGGCTACTAAACTATTCTAAAAGAGAAGAACGCTCACTAAAACTATCCAGTCCTCTTAATAAAACGCATCTGGTTAAAGTGAGGTAATCTTTACAACTCCTCAGTAGATAGAAGGACAGTCCCAAGAGTATCCAGTCAGCGCCGGGTAAGGATCAGACAAGCGTAGAGAAAGTGTCTTAGGGTCTCTTTGCAGGCAAAACAGATATCGTAAAGAACTCATATCTTTGTTAGATGAGTGTGAAGCGAGATTTGGCCAGCAATGATACCAACTACAGCTCTGTAGTGTTTTCTTTCGAACCTCCAAAAACCTCTTGTTGGGCGCATCAGGAAAAAAATCGTACACCAGCAAGTGCTCAGGTTACCCCATCATTATGCTTTGTACCAACGTCTGCTTTGACGAGAAATCCGATCACTGGTCCAAGAAAGAGAGACCTAGAGTCCGATCTGGCTAATAAGACCGGTTTCTCATTCACCATGATTCAACACAAAATTTTACAGCGGGCCGAGGAATGCTCGTTAAAACTCTCCCGTCAGTTCTCGATTCCTTGTCAGCAAAATTCAAAGAGAAACGCAGATTTTCTTCTTCCAGTCCACACTATATTAAACAATGAGAAGAACCCCTCCAGGTATCCTTCCAACATCGCAGTAAGTGCAATTTACTACATCCTTTTTACATCTACCTGTGTAACGAAAGTTGCAGGTTTATTATTATTATTCATATCATCCATCAGGACGACAGGCGACGATATTGCTTATATGAAGCAGTTCAAAAGCCTTGGTTATTATCGTATGGAGCTTGTTTTTAGTGTATGTCCGCTTCTAACTTTGGAGCGCTGCAATGTACTTTTGGCATTTTTGCCAAGCTTTAACAAGAACGCCGTCCTCAAGCGCCGTATCTCCAAAGTGGTTAAATAACTGGAGTGTCTGTCGTGCCGACATGGCAATCTGCCGTAGCCAGTAGGCAGGTTAGAACGGTTTGTGTAGTCAACCGGTCCGATAAAATGCCAGTTAATCCTCTGTTAACATTAGGTGCAAGTACACGAGTGGTTTGTACGTTCTGCGCAGGAAGTTGATGTTTGGAATATTGTGGCTCTGCTAACCATAGTCTTCTTAATCGGAAGTTAAGGCTATAAGTACTCTGATATATGGGTTAGTGAGGTATCTTAGTCCCGACGATCCCTATAACACCAGGAATAAGTATTAACTGTCGAGCGGACCGTAGTCCAGTACCAGAAAAACAACTATATTATTTGCTGCTCCCGAGAGAACAGCTGCGATGAGGATATCTATTAGGATATCGGTGTCTGGAGTAAGAGGACACCAGTTCGCTCGTGCTGAGCAAAATGTGGAAAGATGAGTCTGAAAAGATTAAATGTATGTTATGGGAGCTGTCCCAATGACAGCCTGGCTGCTCGCTTAATGTTGTTGAACAGAGTAAAGAGTTTTTTCGTCAATTTCTCCAAAGTTAGAGCTGAGTTTAAGTCTTCTAATATTGCGAGCCGTGCAATACTGATGTCTCTATAGAAGTGTTAGGATAGAATTTAATCCGCAGACGTTAACATGTGAGGTTTTCACTAGTGTTCTTTAAATTTTAGCACAGCAACGTTAGTAGGTGTATTGATATAAGCGGGATTTCTTGTAAAACAACTTCTGGATTCCTGTAAAAGTGCTTCTATACCTATGTATATGATAAAAAAAAGAGTCCCATTAATGCTGTTGATTGACTGATTGCGTTCGCCTGATTAGTAAAGACTATCTTTTGGAGTTAGTTTTCCTTTAACTTTATTAGCAGTCTCTATTTTTTATTTCTCTTACGGAGCTTGTCATTCGCTAGTTGATATCAGACTTCTGTCTTTTGTTGTTGTTTTTTCTCACATTAATTCAAAGCCTATCTAACAACGGCTTTCTACGTTCAGCAAGGTATTACTAGTGTATAACTTAGAATACGCACCTGGTTTACACGATGCTTTGACCAGAGTGCCGAAACAATCGAACATGCACACAAGCGTCACCACACACTAATAGCACGATATCTGTGCCGTTAAAATAGGCTTGGGAAATATTTCTCCTGCATCTGGATTCATTAAGTGTAACAAGATGACCTACCCCGCTCCGGTTAAGCACAGGCGATAACCTCAGCACTAGTACTAGGCGTCCTTAAATTGTGGCCAACAGTGTCGTGAGACGTACCCTTCTACTCCAGATACCCTATTTCATTTTCTGTCAAAATAATCATGGCAATTTCATAACAATGTCGCACTAAAAAAGAAAGGAAAAGAAAAAGAAAAGTACACATATACGCTTGTTGAACGAAGGAAAAATACACTTATCCTTAAACAAGGACACGGTGCGGAGCAGCAGCAGTAACTTGTCCTACAGAACCGGCCCTGGCTGTCGTAGCTCACTGTGGGAAACAACAAATCACTTTCCACTCTGCTCACTTTGCAAAGTTGTTTGCCAGAGCTAGAATTGAATTTTAGAGGAAAACAACACTTTATTCATGCGCACCTTATTCAACCGCATTTTCGACGAATGTCAGCGCACTTTCTAATATGTTTATGAGAAAAATTTGCAGAAATACGGTAGCGAAAATAAGTACGAACAACAAATAAAACCGCGAAACGAAACTCTTGACATTTCAGTCAGCTGATTTGTCAGAGATAGACACTGAACCACAGTGAAATCAAGAAGTCATCCTTATAAGTTCGCGCGACACCTGCATCAATAGACCACGCCAGCCTTCTATACGAAGGCGAACCCAGACGTGGTCGCACGGAGCTGAAGCATTTTGCTGGACTGGTGCGTATACATAGAATCGCCGAAAGTTGCAAGAAAATATTCTGTTACCTCTTAATGAGAAAATTAATATTGCTCACCCAAAAGTGTTAATAACCTTGATATTAAAATTTCGATGTTTCTATAAATGAAATTAGATGAAAGCTTTCAAAACTTAGTAGAAAATTAAATGCAATGGAACATTGACATTTAACATAAACTAAAATTAAATGAAAATTTTCGACACTTAGTAGGAAATGAAATGCAAAGGAAATTTGACATTTATCATAAACTGGAATTAGATGAAAACTTTCGACACTTAGTAGAAATTTAAATGCAAAGGAAATTTGACATTTAACAAAAACCGAAATGGGATAAGAACTTTGACACGTAGCAGAAAGATAAATTTGATAGAAATTTGACATGAATTAAAAACTGAAGTTATAGTGAGAAACTTTGAAATGTAGAGAGCTTAAATGTAAGAGAAATTTGACTTGTTTAAAAATTTGAAGTAGATGAAAACTTGCACTTGTAAAGGTCAATGTGAAAGAAATTAGACATGGAATAAAAAGTTAAGCAAATAAAGTCAAAGCTGGAGATGTATTAGAATTAAAAGAGAAGTAGCTGAAAGAACTTAAATGTGAGAAATAGAGGGCAGGACAAGCAAATTTTGTAAAAGGTTGTAAGGGCTCTGGGGAATAGCGTATATCACGTAGGCTCGCGAAAAGTTTTGTAAGCGGCGATAAGTAATTTTGGGTTTGCCAAAAATTGTTGGGTGTGACGGGCGGAGTGGTTTTTTTCGCAAGAAATAAAGGAAATTATAACGTCTTTTTTTTTTTTTTGAAGAAGCTAAGTTCAGGCGTTTTTAATTTTTGTACTGGATGAGAAGCTCAGAGGCAAGGGTCCTTTGACTAGAAAGCGGATTATTGTCATCAAGGCCTTAGGCGGCTAGGCTATCCACAAATAAGCCCAAGGAAGAACGGTATTTTGTATACAGCTAAATTCTCATTTTGTAACCTCGGTTAAATTCGACGTCCGAGACGATTGGTTTGTTTCCTCTGTGTCGACCTTGATCATCGCAAGCAGTAAGTTGACCATTCCTAGGGGAATTCAAGAACGTTCAAGCACACGTGCGCATAAACTACTCGCCACGTGCCGTCTCTACGAAGAAGAAGTAGTGATAAAGCCGATAACAATATCTATGAACATGACGGAATATCAGTTTATTTCTTTATGTAATTCGAAAAATTTTTAGAAGGTAGCATCTTAGATTCTATTGTCCGAATAAATTGTTTAAACGGAAAAGGAATTATTCGGGTTCCGAGGCATTGTTTCACTTTCACAACTTGGCATGTGCATGAATGTGTGCAGTGTTCTATCAAGTTTGTAATATAGTCAGCAAGATTCGTGGTAATTATATTTTGGAGTTTCTTTCCACTTTCTTTAGTATGTTCAATACAGCTTTATATTATTTTCATTATTGTAAGTAGTTGTAAGACAGCTTTATTTTATTTTTTTTTTTTTTTTGTTATTCTATTCTCGCCATTATACATATATATTGTTATAAGATTTACCTTCCTTCCTTCACGGGATAAGCGTGTTTTCTTAATATGGCGTCGTTTCCCTTGAAACGGAGAATAGCAGTACTTAGAGGATGTAGCGTGCGGCCCGTTAGAAGGTCCGCTATCTCACCAGCTGGCCGAGCGGTCACCAATAGAAGCCGGTGAGATCCGCATGACTTCTAGCCAATGCGCCGACTAAGTCGATGAAGAAAAAACAAAGAAATAGAAGCCCTGTTACCTTTGGGTTATTTGGCTCTCTTTCAAGCAATGCATGGCAAAGCGGCGCCTGGGTCCTTTTTCTTTTTATGGGTCGTAAACTGTCCGTATGTCGTTCTGGTCTTCGTGGACAAATTTAAAAACCACACTTATTTGGCTTCGTTAAATTCCTCGTTTATTTTATTTTCGGAAACATTAATTTCTAGGTCGACAGCGTACATTTACTTTTACTTTTTTTTCTAAACTTATTTCAGACTTACTATCTCAAAGAAAAACTAGCTTACTCTACTCACAAAAAATTTTTGCGGGGCCCTCAACTTCAAATCTACTACTACTTTCGTTTCTGCTACTTTTCGTTCACATTGACCGATGATTAAATTTGATTATTTTTTGTCTTCTACTACAAGTTCCCTGATCTAGTTTTACTCATTTTAATTAATTTTTACAAAGATTTTTAACTAATTCTACTTTACAGCTGTCAGAGTTAATTTTCATTACTTTTACAAAGGTTCTTAACTAATTCTACTTTACAGCAGTCAAAACTTATTTTAATTACTTTTTACAAAGGTTTTTAACTAATTCTACTTTACAGCCGTCAAAATTCATTTCCATTATTTTTACAAAGATTTTTAACTAATTCTACTTTACAGCTGTCAGAATTAATCCTGCCTGTTTTTATTTCTAATGTCAGTTACAATAGGTGCGTTTTTTTATATTGATCCGGTTAATTGGAAATTTCAAGTTGATTTGGTTCTAAAAAATGTTTGTAGGTAGCTATGATTTTACATTATGAGGGAAATTATCAAATTGCCATGATTTCAATCTTCACAAAACGTCAAAATAGAACTTGAGTAAAATTTGGTTCAAATTTGGAAGTTTTTACCCAACAAAATCATGGCAATGTAATGTTTTCTTATGAATTTAGAAAACCATGTAAATTTATAACCGTTTTGACACCGACGTCAATCGATAATCTCCTTTGATTCGGATCAGATCACGGAGATAAAAAAAACGCAGCTAATATATCCATTGACTCGAAATTTATTCCAACCTTTCAGTTCCTGATAAAAGTAATTATATATTTTATGTAGTTTTCTTTCCAAGGTTAGAAACGTTCGTTCCTTCTCTAGCCTATACAAATTCCTTAATCATCCTTTGCTTTTGAGGCGGGAATGTCAGTTCATTTTCACGATTCTTATAACCTGTCCTATTCTTTCTCTATTGCTTTGTTTTTTTGTTTACTGACTAGGCAGCACTGTCTAGTGAATACTTTGTCAGAGTTGACTCGTCAGTAAATGGTCTAGTTTGAAATTAAACTGGTGGGACTCCAAAATGACAAGTAGTTGCTAGTGGGAGTTCGTGTTTATATTTCTCATTTTCTCCCCTTTGATTGAGGAATGCATGAAAAGTGTTTCGTTTACGTGGTAATCTTTATTTTCTAAAGAGAAATGACGGAATGAAAAAGAAATCCTTAGATCCTGCCTACAGAAGGGGAGGGGAGTATCTGCACAGCCTGACGACACCTATCTGTTGAGCTGACTAGTCAGTTAATCGAACGCGTAGCGTTTGTAGTCGGTGGAATTGACAGACGACGTAACTAGTATATGTATATATACTATATATATGTATATATGTATTCAAAATATATATTCTTATAGATATTCTTATTCATTCGAAAATGGCTTGCCTTGACAAGCTTATTCACAGAATAAAATAGCATTTATATCATAGACAGACAATTTGCTGTAATCTAGACAAGAGAACAACATTTCTCTTAGATCTTTATACTTGATGACCACGAATCTCAAGTTTTATCTAGATTAAGTCAAAAGTGTAGGGGCTTTATCCTTCACTTGGTATATAAACTTTTGTCTGTTTCAACGAGACTTGCCTACATTCCATCGAGACCTGCCCACATTTCACAGGGACCTGTCTATACATACCTGTCTCTACATACGTGTCTCCAATCCGAAGTATAAAAACATACAATGCCCTGAATGTTAATCTAGTAAAGGAACTTGGTAATTGCTTAACAAACAAAAACGAAGCTAAACAAAGTGGATGGTAACTTTACAAATAAAAATAAAACAAGCAATTAATAATTTTCTACGTGCAAGGTTGCATAATATTTGTGATATCTTATATATGAAACATACGCTTTAGAGGTAAAACAAAAAACTCTTAACTTCATTTAAGATTACCAAAATGTTTTTCTTAGGCATCTTGTTTTTATAATCCTTTTTACTCGAAACAGTGCGCAGTTTTATGGGTAAGTACTCCATTCTCACTTTAGTGTATCCAAGTGTGGTACTTGTCCACAATACCCTTAGTGATTTTCAAAACTAACTCCAAACATAACACATGTAGGGATTCATATGTCCATTCTTAATCTTGCCATATGTCCTTATAAAGTAGTACAATATATCTTTTCTGTTGTAATCCATCGGCTGACACCAAACGAGATAAACGTCATGTAAGGTGTTCATTACAGCAACTGAGATTAATTAAGATTTATAAAGCTGACTAAGGAATTGCAGTTTAATTAATCTTAAATGTGACACTAATGGCTAAAGGAAGATATTTTTCGAGTGGCTTAATAGTGTTTTTGCAGTTTTATTTCTCGTAAAAAGTTGAAACGATAGCTATTGCAAAAACATTTTGAGATAATAGTGATTTTACATGAATCCGTAAAAAGTACTGTTTAGTACTTTCGTATGACTACTAAATTAAATATTTCTTCATCTTTCACACGGCTTAACTTTTTCATTCCATTTACTGCAGGAGGAAGTGCTGTCAGCATATAATATAGCGTAAATATTGCTGCGAGCATGGCCTTTGGTTCACTATTTAAAACACAATATTAATAATATACAAGTTCTTTATTTCACTTTATTCATATAAAATTCACAAACCTTCAATTAATCTCAAGTTAAACTCAACTTTAATTATCGCTAAAACTATACTTTCAATTATTGCTATCCAATTACAACACTTTCGCCTGTTTATTACTTTCGCTTGTTAACACTGCAATGTCTAAGACAAGACTCTTTTTCTGGCGGTGACATTGTTATATTTATACCCTAGAAACTCTCCATATTGTTTTGGATTGTTCTATTCCAGCATTTTCTTGACTATTCTATTGCTGAATCTTCCCGCAGTTTCCATCATCGATTCTCCGAACCTGAAGTTGTTTACTCTCCATTCTCAGTAGATGGCATCACTTGTCTCTTTCTGTGGAACGTAACAATACCATAACAAAATAAATAAAACTAGCTAAATTTTTACTAAGAATATCAAACTAACCATTTTTTCGTAATTATATTAAATTGGTTTTAAATTTTTTCAACACGAAGAAAGGCTTAGCTAGGTATTCTTTAGATATATTATAATATTATAATAAATTAATAGTGCGTTTTTAATGTACCGAAAATACGTAATTTCGCTGTTCCAGTACGATTTCGACTAAATTATCCTCGAAATCACGAAATTTCCATACAAAAAACCTCGATCAAAATCATCTCATTTTAGCGTAATTTCAATGAAATTACGTTCGAAGGCGCCCATTATCGTTTTCCACTTTTTGTCAAACTGTTTTATTTGACATTTATTGTTTACGCTTTATTAAGAACTTGCTAAGCAAGAAATTAAAAACAAAATTAAATATTGAATCAATGTTGCTGAGACTTTATGCGACAATATGTCAATAGAAATCAGTTGAGTGGCAGCGAAAGCACCTAAACGTAATTTTGAAATCAGCTCATTGAAATTACCTAATTTCGGTTCAGTGAAAACGTACTATAAGGGCAATGTATTTCAGTATTGTTTCAACTGCTGAGCAAATAAGTATAAAATACATATTATTGCACAAATCAGTCAAAAGGACTAATGTATAGTGCGTCTCTACATAATCTTTTCTTACCATTCTCTGATTCTCTCACATTTAGACTCCCAGGAGGATTGTGCTGTAATACAGTAGAGTAGCTCTCTCTCTCTCTCTTCGTTGGCGTTAACGCTTCTTCAGGATCGAATTCAGTCATCAAGTCCAGCTGACGTTAGAGTGCATAAGTATTACTTCGATCCTACAGCGTGCAAGTCATCCACACAGGTTGTCATTGATCCAGCGTGAGTGTGAGGACGTTATATCCCATGGTATCATTCTCTCATCGAGTCAAACTATAGATAGGCTGTCATTGGGACAACTTCGAACTATTCTAAAGAACTATAGAAGATAGTCTTTGCAGATTATTTCATGTGCTCGATACCCACAACCGCAGTTATCAGTGATATTTAAGTTTAGAAACCACAACAGTTTCCAGTACTATAACTGTGGAGGAAACTCCAGCGTGATCAGTGGAGGTCTCAAAAGGAGCGTATACACATACTGTTCCTCCTTGGATAGATATCGTTCATAACGGAAATTCGTTGCCCTGAACATTTCTGCCTGAGTCAACTAATACAAAACTAGTTCGACTAAAAAATCATTCTAACAGCTTGCCCTCCTTAAGAAAAATTGAAAATTTTATAGAAACTCTGAAAAAACCTTAATTTTCCTTTATGTAAAAAAGGCATGTAAGCCAACAGTTTTTTGGAACAGTCCGAACAGTTCCAATTTTTCTTTTCCATTTTCAACTTTAAAAGACTTTCGCGTAAAATATAAAATAAACAAATATGTAAAACCGTCAGTTTGTAATTACAGATTTGGCACAAAATCTGATGATCAGTTGCACTGAGCAAAAAACAATGCACAGTCGATCGAGTGAAGTTGCTTTACACCATTTACATAGAGATTAATTAACAATCACTTGAAATCCAACTGATTGCAACTCGAAATTATATTAATGATTTACTACAATGATATATGTAGCAAATTAATATATAGAAAAAAAAATATTTCAGATAAATGATAAAAAGTTTTTTTTTATTGTAACAAAATATGTATTTGTATTTAATATTTCCGAACACTTGGTACTATCCCCCCCCCCGCACTAACCAACATGCCGACTTGCAAAGTAAGCCTAATCTGCAATGCATGGTAAAACCACGTCGCCAAAATGACATGGATTTTTGTGTTTGCTTCCCACTCTTGCATTTGAAAATTTATGCTTAATGCTTTCATTTATTTTACGACATGAGAACGAGCTTATGTGTAGTTGTTAGCCAGCGAAAACGATGTATTAATACCTCAAGTGTATTCAGCATAATTTAAAACCATGTAGGAGAATTTAGAAAAAAACAGCTGTAAACTGTTTTGCCGACATCATTTTCCCATGCATTGTGGATTAGGCATGACATAATGGACCATATTCTAGAGCAAATAATATCCACAGGAATGAGAAGAATCTTCCGGGAAATGTAGAGTCTGCTCCTAAAGAAAAGTGCAGTGAAACACGGTATATTTAAATATTGAAGGAAAATAATTAGAAGAAATATTTTGCTTCTAGATCAAGTGAACTTTAACCAGAAACTTCTTAAATCATATGTAGGGCTGGAATTTCAAATTTTAAAGTACACAGATTGAAAGCCGGAGCTTTATTCCTAAAACCTCTAAATATAACATTCATGTTACAAGTTATAGTAATGCTCATATTTTCTCAATCTGTGAAGAATATTTAGTGCTATGTGTATCATTGAGTCGCTATTTCCTGAATTTCATTAACTATGTATGACAAATTTCCATAATTTCTTGGTATTTTTCTTCAAACGGTGCGATGCAGTGCATTAAACCCTTTCAATGGAATTTCTGTTCTCAGCCAATAATGGTGGAAGATAACTAGCATCCATTTCCGTGAATTCTTTATGTGCATAATATGCATTCCAACATAATGACGGTATCCTTACCTATTGACAAGCGGAATCTTAAGGAGCCAAGCAAATATACATATGGGTATCATTTTAAGCAAACTTTTCACCTGAGTTACTATGACTTAAGTCAAACAATTTGTTCAGATGCACACCTACTCAAAATGTAAGACCAAAGCCAACCTCCTTTTGTGAACTTTTTTAACATGTAAATTGTCAGCAATTTTCGCTCTATTGATTCTTGGAGCCTTGACTTTGCGTCGTCAAATTTACTCGACATTGTAAATTGGATTCACAGAACTGGAACCGTAAAATGCATTTGCATTTTGTCTCTTGGATGTTATGTCTACAGAAGAAGTGCTGCACGGAGATGCTTTTGCAGAAGACATAAATATTACAAACTTTTCTTTCTTGGTTGTAATAAAAAAAATTGAAAAACAATGTACAGGCTACATTTGCATTACTTGTTAAGTTTATGGACATTTATCTCTTTTGTTCAACCAAGCATTAGCAAAAACCACGATTTTTAGATTTGGACAGAATTACATACATTCACAAATAATTACATACATTAAGCATTAAACTCATAACCCAAGAGGTAATTAGTATGACATAGAGTTATCTGGCACATTAAGCAGAAAAACGTGACTAGACCCCTTTAAGGAAGAATTATGGGTTAATTTTTGTGTCTAGGGAAAACTAGTCGGAAACGAATTTACACATTTTATCTGATGGTAATGATGAAATGTATTTCGATCTTTAATTTAGTTGCCTGCAGGATTCAGATAGAATAGAAGTCAAACGGAGTCTAATTCTTAAGACCAAATGTTATAAAACCTAAGAAAGAGGGGGAGAGAGATATGAATTAATCGAAATAACTAATAATTCAGGGTATATAGAAGACAAGGTATTCTCACTAAATTTTTGGCACAAAGCAGCTGATGTGCCGTGACGTCATTATGTTCAGCTCCCGGTAAACAATCCGAAATAGATTCTTGTTTAACACTTTTTAGAAGAAAAAAAAAACATTATAATAAGTTCACCTTTTTACCTTATTGAATATTAAAATATTTATAGCGCAAGGCACGCTACGGACATATAGACCACATGACAAAAACAGAACATAGTGACGTCATTAACATATTTTATCTAGACAAAATGGGGTAGCGTGGTTCGTACCGAGAATACCTTGTCTTCTATATACCTTGTAATAAATGATAATTCTTTAGAATTCAACATATGTAGGTATAAATTCTTTGTCCACTTCAAGAAAAACATTATATATGTCGTAGACACTTGATGTAACTCCCCAAGAATCCAAATTTTCCGATTTTTTTCGAAGTCATAACATAATGCGCTTCAATTCCTTAAAAATACTCGAAATGTCGATTTCCTTACGAATTCGTGTGTTAGGTTTGCGTGTGTGTGAGTATTGCTGTCTCGCAGGGCTGGGTCCGACCTCCTGCCTCCTGCTTCACCACTCATCGCTTGGCAAATATGCTAGACTTGCAATTATGGAGATAAAATAAATGTTCTGGTGTTGGTGGTTTTGCTATGCAAGATTTCAACTGTATTTTGTATAAAAAGGGACCATCAATTAAATTTCGGCGCCCTAGAATCTAAGCTGCTGCGTATATAGGAAAACGGTACACTAGTCATTTTAATCTTGCTTTTTACCTTCGCAATAGTAATGATGTTTATATAACTTAATATAAAAATTTTAGAAAAATGTTAGTTAAAATTACTGCCACATTTCCAATCAAAAGCCAAGCTAAGCAAAATATATGGGCGTTTTTCATAGACAATTTAAAATCAAAACTTGTTATCTACGTTTTTGGAGGAAATTGAGTTTATGAGAGTATTGAAATGTTTCTGTATATGGAACAATAAGTTTCCAAAAGTAAGTAAATCCAAGGCAATTGTGTGCTAAGATTCGAATCCAATTTCAAAAGATGTTATGTAGAGCCTCTGTTCAGTTCCAAAAATTGATACATATCGGGCAAGTGCCAAAACTTGCTATCTGCCAAACATTCTTCATAATATTTTTTAGTTTAATTCCAAAACTTGCTATATACATTTTGGTGGGATATTTGACAAAATGTTCTGACTTATCACTACTTTGTCAGTTGATTTGGTTTGCTCAAAGCGAAAGGATCACCGATTGATTACGGTTTTATTATTCCATTAAAAGTTAGTATGTGTTAAAAATTAGAGTAAGATTTTTTCTATTATGGATGAAGAAATAGTGAAAGTGTGTACATAGAACAATGGAAGGAAAAGGTATTGTTTACCTGAAAAGTGGAGAAAAGGAGGAGTTAGTATCAAGCTGTTCCTTTACATTTGTCTTTTACTTAACTTATTTTGTTTTATATATTCAAAGAAGAAAGATCCAATACTTCCTTCTTATAAACACGGTAAAAGAAGAGATTTTAAGTGCCGCGAGTTAAATGGACTAAGCGTATTGTCATTTTCATATAGGAAAGCATGGCACAAGTTTTATAGTTCTCTCTTTCGCCCTATGGCAGAGTTGGAGCTACCAACACAAAATATTGCATTCTGGAACGTTTGCTTATGCCATTTGTTGTTTTTATGTGGGCTACAGATGCAATCACCGCAGAAGGAAAAAGGTAAAGATAGTGATTACCATGCGCCGTCTCTCTTGCCCATAAGCAGGATTCAGTTAAGAATAACTTTTGAAAATTAAAGTCGGAATTATAAGCGATTAAAATATCACTTGGGCACAAGAAAATATATTTTTTTAATTTAATTCTATTTTCGGGTGTAAAATTTTATCTGATTGGTTGAGTTTTACATGTTCTTTATGTAATCGTTTTAAAGGGTGCTCTAACTGGGATATACAGACACACAATATTTTTTGTGCCACATGAAATAGCAAATCGCTCAGTCCATTGTTATAAGTCAGTGGGGAAAACTAAAAGGCAATATGTGTCTAGCGATTTGAACATAAGGAAGATTTTTAAAGAATTTGTAAGTACAGTTCCAGAGGATTTAAAAGTCAAAGAGACCTACTTTCGAAAGTATTTTAACGAGAATTATAATATGGAATTTGGGTCACCAGCTACGGACGTATGCTCTAAATGAATTCTTTTAGATGAAAAGAAGAAACAAGCAAAGACCAAAAAAGAAGAGGTTACAGCAATAACTGAAAAAAGAGTGCATAAGTTAAAAGCTATGTCCTTTTATGATATTGTTTGATCTGAAAATTCTAACGTACTAATGTTATGTTACGACTGCCAAAAAAATATGATTTTGCCTAAAACACCCGATTAAGCTGCAAATTATCTCAGGTAACTGTACTTATTCAATTTCACAATTTGCATTGGAAATTCTAGGAGCAGTCAAAATAAAGATAATGTATCTACTTACTTGTGGAAAGAGTCTGATTATCCAAAGGGCTCTAATGAAATTAGCTCTGCTGTGTACAATAAACTGTCTAAAACGGACATGTATGACAAGGATGACATTATCTTGGTTTCGGATGGTTGTGCCGGACAAAATAAAAATTCCACAATGATTGCTATGGCTTCATACTGGCTCTGCAAAAAAGCTCCTTCTAACATAAGAAAATTTATCAGAAATATGGCACAGTCATTCGCCAAGGTGAAGATAATACGGTTTTAGGTTGGAAGCAATTAACCCTGGAGTACTAACCCGTTTCAATATTCGCTTATTGGTAACCCTGAGTAAATATTACTCACACACCAATAAAATATAAACAAAAGAGCTGAAATATCTTAGCGGAATACAATAACAGAAAATGAAAGAATTGCATTCCCGCAAGAATAATTTAAAATTTATATAAGGAAATTTTAATTAATAAAGTAAGGATAATTAGAAATGCAAGAATCATATTTTGTATACCTTGTAAATTTTTTTCGTTTTTAATAGATTTTGTACTACAATTTTGGGTTACCGGCAAATGAGGAGCATGAGGATTGAGAGGGCTGACCTGCAGGGAAGGCTCTCCCTCCCTTAAACTAACAATCACGCTTCAGGCAAAGCACTTAAGAAGTGGGGACGCTGTGGTCATATGTCGTAAAGAGCAGTGCAGCCTTCTAGCAGAAAGTGAGTAGAATTTACTCACGGGTAGCATTCCAGGGTTAAGCAAGGACTTTTTTAAGCCACACAGCCCATGGCATTTTAAATTTAGCCAATCCAAACGAATAATTTTTAAGAAACCCAGAAATAAAAATATACTTGTTCGTGGCGAGGCCTTTTATAAGTCTAACTTAGGACAATTTAAATCGATTTTAAAAAGAAATAAAACTTGCAACGGAATGAACCCTTCACACATTCAAAAGAATCTCTGCGTGAAAAAAGATAAGTTAAGTGATGTCGACAAATTGCTTAAACTACATTTTGGCGTAAACTGGAAAGACATTGAACTTAACGAATTGAGTTACTACAAAGACGTATTATCAAGCGAGCAGCACCTACCCCCGTCTAGTGATGAAGCAATATGTTGCGAAGAGTTCGAAGAATGTCCTGATTTAAGGATTTGAGAGATCAACTACTAAGTTTCGCTATTGTGTTCTTAATTACAAAGAATTTAAATAATTTGTTTTGAAGTTTTTTATTATTTTTTTTTGTTGAATTGTTGTTTTGTTAAAGTTTTATTTCATTTTATGTTTATATAAATAAAATCCTGTTATCTAAAAAAAAAGAAAACTTTGCTGTATTATTTCGTCTTACAAATTTAAAACAGCAAATTTTGTTCCTAAACTTACTATTTCCTCGATGAATATTTTCAAAACTAGCGTTGTAAATCAATTTTAGTTCCAAAACTTCTTATGTTTTAAATTCAGAAACAAAACTTGTTATCTTAAAATTTAAAAACGCAATATTTTTAAAATTTTGTTCTAGCTAAAGTAGAAGGCGCACGGGGAAAATTAAAATAATAATGTAAAAATGGAAGTAAAGCCTAGAAATTAAGTTCTGCGTTGGAGAAGTATCTTTAATTTATAAGCGTAATTTTCTGAGAAACAGGTTTGTTGAAGATAACAAGTTTTGGGAATATACTCCATCTGTCAGGAGTGCCGTGTAAATTCCCTCGTTTTTAAAAAGCTTTTAATTAATTTTAAAATGTTAAAAAAATTGAAGAAAAGATGGATATCGCAGAATATTTAGATTTTATTAATGATGTAAACAATTTCGGAAATCGAAAAATATATATCAGGCTACAGTTAGTAAGATAATCAAATGTGTAAGTCGAGCAGTGGTACTATTTTTAGCACAATTCGTAAAATTTTGTGAAAGCGTTGAGGAAATGGCAGATGTGTAGTCCACCAAACACCCTTTTTCCATCGATGCATCCAATCCTAAAAATCCTTGTTCCTAAATATAAACATAAAAATACACAAAACACAAATTCAAAGGTGAAAAAACTTCAACGTATCTAACAATTAAGTGCCCTTTATGCTCTTTTTTCCTCCTACAAACATCTCAATATTCCCTCAAAGATGTCCGTCCACAAGCTAAAAAAGAAACAAAATATTATCAGAAACTATTTAAATAAATGAATTAGCACTAAACTCACCTAAAAGCACGTACCTTCGTGTATTTGCATCTCCAACTTGTCATCAGCTTGACATTACGTCAACCAGATGTTTTTGCCGCAGCGATAAATACAAGCATTGCGAGGGAACACCATTAGGAGTACTTGATATAACAGGCCACGGCTGCTATAAAAAGGCGGCTATGACAAAGGCACCCATTTCCAAATCAGAGTTCATCTGGTCAACTTTTAAGTCTTACAATTAGAGTCTGTTTTGAGTAAACCCCAACCTAATTCAGAAGTTAACTCTGTCCCCCTTAATACAGAAGTTAATTCTGAATAACCCAAAACAGAGATTGTCTCTGTACCACCTAATACAGAAGTTAATTCTAAATATCCGAAAATGAGGTTACCTCAAATTGTTCTACACAGAAGTTAATTCTAAATATTCTATATATTGAGGTTAAGTAAAATTGCACTATACAAGAGTTAATCTTAAATATTCTTTAAATCGATGTTAACTGTATACGGGAGTTCATCCTAAATATATTACCAATTGAGGTTAAAATGTATTCAACCCAATACAGAAGTTGATTCTGAAATATCATCATAAAAATTTTATTGTCGTCCCAATTAGACTATCAGCTTCCAAAGGTTAGTTTGATCCACAGGTGTCAAATATTGCTACATCGACTATATCCACACGCAGCAGCAAACCAAGCTGCACGCAAGTAGCGAAGTAACAATGACTACATATTTCATACACACACGCTGCAGCAAACCAAGTTGCATGCACATAGAAAAGTCATAACTGCTCCATCTCTCACATGCACATGCTGCAGGAAACCAATCTGCACGCAAATACCAAAAACATAATTGCTACATCTTTCATACACACACGCCAAATTGAAGTAGCACATTAATAAAAAAAAAATTATATCATATTATTAAATATATATTATATATATTATATATATATATCCTTCCCAAATGTTATTGGTGCAATCGAAGAGTTCTTGTTAATTAAAAATAAAATTGGAGAGAACAAACATTGGTCCTTTACTTGATAAATTTTTATTTCGCCAATGGGAAATGTGTATTTTCCCAATTTGTTATCATATGTGTGTTCTAAAGTATACTTTAGTTAGTTCGTCTAAGTATAAGCATTATCTTTGTTGACTTTAAATATAAAGTTTACATTTACTAAACCCGAATTTAGTGTTTGCCTCTGAATAGTGTTCTTTATATACAGAAAAATCAAAAACACTTTTCGTAGAAAAATGTTATCAGTTTAAAAAATTGATAACAAAAGAGATTGTTGCTAAAACTGCAACTGCATCCAGGCATATACGGCAAGCAAGAACCAGCCGTACTGAAGAGTATTAAGTTCTTGCTGATACGAAATGTTGTAGTTTTGACAACAATCTGTTCTGTTATCACTCTTTTAAATTGATAACAATCGTGTACGAAACTTCTTTTTGATTTTCCTGTATGAATTTGTCTAGTCCCGCCTAGGGCTATACTGCTGAGTACCCACAAAGTAAATACTTTTAATATTTCGCTTCATATAATTCACACTCAGAATTTTAAATGAGTGTATATAAGTGAGGTCGACTTGGCTTTTTCCAGGTATATATGGAAAGCAAGAACCAGCCGTACTGAAGAGTATTAAGCTCTTGCTGATACGAAATGCCTTTTGCACTTTCAGTGACCTAAGTCATACCCTTTATTTTAACTGCCAGTTGAAGGAATAAATCGTTATTAATTTTTCCATATACATATAGGTACCATTCCAGTACACAAGTTGGATTTTCTCGACGGTCAACTTGTCGAAATTCACGAAAAGCCTTGAGGCTATTCGCATAAGATGCAATTGACGCAAAAGCCAAACCTAGCTAATCGTTATTTGTTGTTGTTGTGTCTCTGAATTGGTATTTAACAAATTTTTTATAGCCTCGGCTAAATGGTTCTGACCGGTTTTTGTTAAAAAGAGTGCAGCTCGCTGGTACTAAATGTCATCTCCAGAGAACCTAGAGACCTAGTCGTTCATAGAATAATAGAATTTCTAAATGATTCAGTAGCTTTCAAGTTCACAAATACCATGCGCAAGTCTTTTTGATTTTGGCACCGCCGCCTTGAAGTGGTTATATAGAAGCGAAAAGTTGGAAGAACGACACTCGTCTGGCACATAGACGGATCAAGGACAGATGGCATGATGGAGAGACCCAGACACCTCGAGGTATTTCACTCGAGAATGAAATATTTGTATGTTTTTTTCTTTCTCATATACTGGAAGAATCTATGCGGACAGTATGTAAATCTTTATATATGTGGATAATGGAATTCCCGAAGTACTACTCGCTTGTTGTTATGATCCCACACATAAGCAAAATTGCAGAAAGGGCTTGATAACCTGAAAACGATTAATTTTATATCCATAGAATGGACATTTTTGGGATTTTTTTTTTTAGTTTATATTGATGTCGTTCCTTGATATAATCGAAGGTTTGTATACTCATTCTTATATATTGGAGGAATCTATCAGGATCAGTCAGTAAATCTTCATATAGATGATATTTGTTTTGTAATTATCGGGCGTCAAGTGAAACAACGGAGAGTACACTTCACGAACAAAAAAATACTTCTTCAGAATCTGATGACATACTTAAGTTATACTCTCACTTCGCCATTTACCAAGAAACTGAACGATGTATCTTCATCTCGCCTCGCTCAATTGCCTACCCTAGCCTTGCTTCGCCTTGCCGCACATGTTCACGAACCCTTAACAACAATATTCAAAGAGGCAATCGACATGCCAACATATAAAAATATAAACTCCGACAGTCAAGCCGCGATAAAGGCTTTAATCTCCAATACAGTCATACCCAAAGTTGGTTTGGGGCAGTAGAAATATCCTGGACTATCAAAGAATAATAAAGTAACCCCTTAATGGGTATTAGGAGACAAGGAACATGAAGGCAATGATATCCCTGACTACCTGGCCAGGAAAGAGGCGAAATATCTACTTACCGGGCCGAAGCCTTCTGCTACTTACAAAACGGTACCTAGCAGGAGAAATAATGTCCAAAATAGAAAAGACTCATCAATTATAAAGTTATGCAAATCATAATGTGCAGAAGTGCCTTTGACTATATTCTAAATTCCTAATTCCCTCAATTTTTGAGTATTTTATGCTTTTAAGATACCACTTAAAATCCCCCAAATTAAAGACAATGGATATGATAAAATGTGCAACATTCTCACCTTTCATTTCTTGCTTAGCTTCTAGAATTCATTTTTTAGGAAACAAGATGACTCTTCCATTCTTGAAATATGCTTACTTATTACTAACTCATACATATATTAATCTTAGCAGAGCCTCTTTCTTGAATTAAATATATATGTAGTTTTGCTTTAGACTCACTGGCGGTTTTATTTGTCGTCACTACATCGATTCATTTCAAAATATCTGTGGCCAAATATCGATACGGCGAAAGTATCGATGCTTTAATAGCATCCTTAATTTACTTGTTGATTGCTTGATGTTTTCGTTAGCTCAAAGTATACTGACTATGTGGTTTGAAATATTTTTTTAATTCTAGCCAACACCAAATGCAATCTTGACTTTAAGAGAATATAAAATGCCTCGAAATTACGCGCTGTAGTTTTTGAGGAGTATCTTTCTAATATATTCGAGATATTTTTACTTTAAATTCCCAAAGTGTAGCTTAATGGAGTTCGTTGATTCTGCTCCTCTAAGATCAGATTATGGCTGCACCGATTTATTCCCGTGAAAATTCGTCCTTGATACAAGATTAATTAAGATAGATGGCTTAAGCTTTTCGTACAAAGATGAGATTTGCATAAAAAGAAAACTTTTACGAGTAGCTACACTTTTAGACTTTGTAGAAATTTTTTGGCTTATTTCGTATAGATTTTTCAAGGAAGGAAATCCTCTCGAAGTTAGGGGGCTTCAAAGAGTGTAAGCAAAACACCTAAAATTTACTTGCATTCGTAGTGAATGTGTTTCAATTTGTTATCTTCTTTGGCGGGGTGTATCTGATTTCTCGGTTTATTGAGTTTACAGAATCTAGTTAGCACTCTTGAAATTATTGTTGGTTGCTAAACAGCTTAATATGTATACATAATGAAGTTTTAAAAGACATTTCTCCTGAACCACTCGGAGGTTTTAATTTCATTTTTGAGCAAAAGGTATAGAACTAATTATCAGTATTGTGTTAAACTTTTTTCTCTTTCCGATAAATAAAATATCAGTGCAAATTAATGTTGGTATTTTTATTAAAAAATTTTTTTATTTTTGTGAACAAATAATTAGAAATCGTGACTCGCAAGCATTTATTTTAGAACATATTTATTCATCAAATCCTATCTATTGATACCTATATACAATTCCATTTTCGAGATTTTTTCCAATTTTTTTCTTGAGTACTAACGTGACTACACAGATTTACTAGGTGCGTAGCCTGGCAAACCGCAACATAACCCCTGAGAAGATGGAAAGCAAAAAAAACTATTTTGCTTTTACTTATACTCCAGATCTACCTTCACTAACGAGCATCATCTTATGTACCTACCTACTTACATTTTTCTTAATTTTGATTGCGCCATAATAGCAAGAGGAGTTGATGTAAACCTGTTTATTTGACATCTTTATTAAGCTTTAATGAAAAAAATGTTTTCCAAAAAATATCTGTAATAGCCATACTTTGTGTGTAACACCTAAAATATCTGACAATTCAAAGATTACAGATTTTTGTAAATGGTCTGATAATTTAATAAATCAAATGACCACACAAACACACACATTATAAATGACCGCCGGTCAACCAACTAATGAGTATAGATGAATGATGAGCGAACAATACTACTAAATGTAACGATAGTCAGCGGGGTAGAACTCATTATATTTCTTCATAGCCGTAATTTATACAAAGAATTGTGTTATTCAAAAATCGATAAATTTATCAGACTTTTTGGAATTCTGGATTCTCTCAATTTGAAAACGGTTACTTGTGTGGGCATATATTTATACGTGGCTTCGATTAGGCGATGGATATTTCTTAAGATAATTTCTGGTGATTAATAAAAATGTAAAACTATTTTTCCCCTTAAGAAAAATAACCTGGTGAGCTGACCTCTATACCCGAAAATAAAGAATGTGTATGTGTATTAAGCGTAAGGCAAGTGCTACACCAGACCACTGATCTGCTGATGTACTGACTGATATGCTGATTATCATATGTTAAAGAGGCATGCTACGTTGTAAAACGTAGTGATGTACTGAAGTGATACTGATCTGTTGATGATCAGCAAGTGACTTGCATGTTACTGATTTTTACTCACATCAGTCGATATTTTATTTTCCGACTAATTAAGTCGGATTAGTTTAAAAAATTAAAAATTAGTGAACGAATTTTTTCTTCAAATTTAGTGCAAAGAATGTGCCTTAATCAGCGTGTCCACACTACTGCAAAAGGGATAAATTTGAAAAAGCTTGGTATAAAATTTTGCCGTAAATTGGAAAAGATGGCATATTTGTTTTCTTGTAGTACATTTCATTAAATATTGCTCCGTAATGAAGAGTATTAGGGTTTCTGCCAATACGAAACGCTTCTTCCAGTCAATTTTTAAAGTTCATTTGTTTGTAATTATATTAGCATAGCTTTTTTCCTTCATATACTGAATATAACTCAGCTTCCAGAAGGTGCTGGGCTTCCTGGATCCTATCATGAATGATAGTTGGACTTTATCATTTATCATGAATAATAGTTAGTTTCCTTCAGTTGTGAATGCCATAAAAAATCCTGACTATATTAATATTGTTGCGAAACTAGCACAGACCGCAAGGTGAGGAGCTCAAAATCACAGTATAACGCGAGACAGACTGTAGCTTTCAGCTACCGTCGTCGATGACCGCCTATACATATGTGATCTCTGAGTGGGGACCCCCAAATCATCAAGAGATGGCAGCCAGTGATCCTAGGAAAATTCACCCGCATCTGGCAACTAGTCGAATCTGGCCGCTACAGCATCGGGGAACGGTCACCCATGGATCGAAAGAAGAAAGAGTCTAGAAGAGTCTACCGTGGAAGAAACATCACAGATTTTAAGTATCGAGTAATAATTTTTAAAAAAAAGTTCTGTCTTTAAAAAAAAGTTCTATTGAAGTTGTAAATTAAAAATTTTATAAGTGGAATAAAAGAAAGGAAATTTAGTAAAACGAAGGAGTCTTGTGATTTGAAAAACTGGATTGAGGTAATATAGAGGAAGACAAAGAAGCCTAGTTACTAACAGGAATCTATTTACGGGTAGAGGAAACCGTTTACTAACGGGCAGGTCAATCTGCGGATTCTGTTCCTAGTCAAAAAGTGAGCAAACTGATAAGTACCACTTTCTTTCTTTCTTTTCTTATTTTCAGCTAGTATTTAAAAGAAATTTATTAGTTACGAGCTTTTCTCGCTTTTCTTTGGTCATCGCAATTTAAATTAAGATACCGGCACGGTCTGCTCTACAGATAGAGCAAAAGATAAGAGCTTTTGGTTTTTTTTTTATTTCAGTGATACTTCAATATAGCTCATCTGAACGATTAATTTATTGCAGTCGGTCGATTCTATTAAACATACAACTATACCCATACAGATGGCTCTTCTGGTTCCAGAAAAGAGCTTGGACTGAGATCAAATTATTCTTTTATCTCCGATCTCTTTAAATTTTGTTTCAGGCTTTCATTACGCAAATCATTATTTCGAAATTGTCATAAAGTGACAAAGCTGATAAAAAAAATAATAATAATTAAGTGCTATTTGCGAACTGCAATGAATACTCTGCTACTGACCGCGCTTTTGTTCGCAGAATAGAGCCACGGCTCGATGTCAGATTTTCTTTTGCTTTTGTGTCATATTCCCTTACGGCTCAGTTTAACAAGTTGTTACCTTTAATTCGTTATTTAAAAACCCCTATACGAATAACGTGCCTCGAAATCGGTTAAGTGAAATCTGTAAAAAAAAAGTCGCGCTATTCACGCCGCGTTAACTGCCCACATACTTTAGTAATCAGTAATCGTGAGCATTCCCAGTAGATACGCGAAGGCCAAGGTTACAATCTATAACCTCTAGATCAGTTGCAACACTCTGGGTGTTCTAGAGTGCTCGGAGTGACTAAATTTTCCGTGAAGTATCACTAGAAAATCCTAAGGCAGAAAACTTAATAAATACCGACGGAAAATTGATACTGTTTCTATTTGCTTAAGTTCATAAATGCCCACGGTAAATCAAACCACATAGTTATAAACTATGTATCAGTGAATATTAGTAGAAAATTGACAATCGTGTTGTTATCTTATCTTCTGCCCAGTCTCTATTCGTGAAATAACACCAGAAAGTTCTAAGGCAGAACGCTCACATATGCCGACGGCAAGTCAGTCCACTTAGCTATAAATTTGTGTCAGTGAATATCGACAGTAAACTAACAATCGTGGTTTCAACTTATCTGCTGCCTAGTCTCTATTCATTTCTATAAATTTTCCGTGAGGTTTCAGCAGAAAACCCTAAGGCTCAGAAATTTGTAAACTCCGACGGCAAATCAACGCTTTTTCTAGTTGCTGGCATTAATAAATACCGGCAGCGAATCGACAAATTCTCTACAATTGGTGTGCGTGAATACAGGCTATTAGCATTCAAGTTTACGGCGGAAGTAAACAGATGATACGGAAATTTTCACCTTCTGGCTCCGCCCACATTCTCAAGAAACACTCAAACGAAGAGCCTCGTTTCCTCCTCTGAGGAGGTAGTTCCTAGCAAGCTGTTATACATCTGAAATACACTTTTAAGCGCAATTTTTCTCACCCCTGCCAAAGCTTCCTCAACTATTCGCACGATTAGTTATAGATCGTCAAGTTGAGTCGAGACACTTTTCAGTGGACTATTCCTATCTCCGGCAAAGTTTTCTCCAATAGTTCCACATTATTGATTGAGTCGAGTCAGTACATTTTAAGTGGACTTGTCTGCCCCTGGCAAAATTACGTCTACAGTTCGTTTTCTTTTGTAGTTAAGCTGAACTGGGACACTTTTCAGAAGAATTGCGCCAATAGGAGTGGCAAGCTGATCTGTGAGTGTAGTTTGTTCTACACCCGACTTATTTCCACCTCGTGAAAGGAACTTTTACACAAGTCGGGGCGATATCTCCTAAGATTCCCACACCCTAGTCAACGACTGGTGACTGCAGTGCATCCTACATCCAAGTGTGAGCCAGGTTCTCAACAAAACACTGTTTTGTAAGCGGAGGTATAAATTGCAATTGAAAGAGGATTTGTTACGGTGACGTGCCGTGTATTAAAGTGCTCCCTCGCTACCGCTCGGCCGGAGCAATTTTCTATTTACGCGAAAATTGTGTTACAATATATAGCCCACCATACACCCAATATTTGTTTTATTTTGCTTTTGTCGTCCATTCTTTAATAATAATAGCAGCAAGAGCTCTTCCTACTCGCTGAATTCCATTTTAAGTGCTTGCAATTTTGATATAAAATCAGATCACATTAAGCAGATGTAACATTTCCTACTGATATGATGTCCTCGCAATATATCAGCGGCTGAGTATTTTATAACATCACCATCGCCACGTCAGCAGTCTGGTGTGACACTTGCCTAAGATGGCACAAGTCGCCTGTTGTAAAGCTGTAGTACTAAAAATATAAAATACCACAAAACTCTTCTGGAGTTAGAAACCGTAATAGTAAGAAATAAAAGTATAGATTGCTCTTTAGGATTTTTTACCAGGGTAAACTTATATTTGTTCAAGAAGCAATTTATTTGGATTCTCCGGTATATAGCAAAAGCTAAATCTTGAAAATTGTCACCAATGTCTGATGAAATAACAAATTATAAACATTTTTAGCTTTTGCTATATACTGGAGAATCCAAATAAATTCCTTCTTGAACAACTATAAGTAATAGCAAGAGTTTAGGACACACCCTTTTTTTTCTTAAAAATTTTTAATACTAAACGACGCTGACTTTAGATTTCGTTTTCAATTCCACCTGGGGCCGGATTCTGTAGCACGGAGAATTTGGGAATTTGGGAGATGAGAATTTCGTTTTCTTAGAATTCTTAATTCCGTAATTCTCCATTCCCAATTCACTAACATGGTTGGAGAATTAGGGAAAACGTAAGAAATGTGAAAAAGTGCGAATCGACTGGGACGATTAAAGGTATCACTTTTTGTTGTAGATGGTTGGACTTTTTTCATATGTGAGGTATATCTGCCTATTACCTTCCACTGTAGAAATAAATTTAAATTTTTTTTTATTGGGGTAGTTTTTGAGGGATGTAGGAGGGTAGGTTCTCTCGAGTTTTTCCGGGATAACGAGAGAATGGAGAGAAGAAGGAGAATGTATGTGGTATCAAAAAAAAGGGAGCTCAGGGCGAACAAGATAGCTGTAGCGAATTTGGCGGGAAGAGTGCGGGGTAGAAATGGGTTCTGATTAACGGAAATTTAAAAAAAAAATTAAGACAATATCAGGAGCTGTAATAATTCGCTGGGGTTAGCTCAGGATCTGTAAGCCCAGTAAAAAAAAAATAAGAATTCACTTTGTAATTAGGTATGCATGGGTATTATAGGCTATATTTTATTTCGATTAACGGTAATTTGCAGATTTGAGCGGCCTCGGCGGTAAATTTTGCTATCGCAATATTCACGGGCGTTCTATGTGGTAGTGCTGTAGAGTATTGGAATTTTTTTTGATAGATTAAGGGTTTAAAGTACAAAAATATAGGTGAACAATTTTGTAGGGAAGGTGTTTTGGGGGTTGGGGGTCGTACCACCCCTCATAGGGGGTTGTCCAATCTACGTCATGTTTGGTACCAAATTAAAGAGGGAGTAGAGGGTAATCGGGTGGTGTAGTTTGTATTTGATCATTTTAACGTGATAGCTGAATTTTGACCGCCGAAAAACGATTTTTTACACTAAGGTCATATACACCCAGTTCCTATATTTTGCATATATTTCTTCCGTTCTTTGTTTTACATCCATTAGTACTCCGTTGTGAAATTTTTGTCATGGGAAGTAAATTTCCACAACTTACTAGTTCTTCGCAATGATGAGTTGAAAATATGGTAATTTTTGTACAAAACCCGGCCATTTTTTCACCTTAAAATCGACTGATACATTTCTTTTACAGTTATCTCCAAAACCGTATATCGGATTCAAAAATTAATTACATATTTAATTAGGGGACAAAATATAGATGCGATTTCATGGTACACACAAGCTTTACCGTGTATAATTAAAAATTTTACAGCATCTCTTCTGTACTGGACGACGACCAAATTGATCATTTTCGCCTGATTTATAATTTTTAGCGGGTACCTTGAGACACAAAATCCATGTTCCTCTGTAAGTATTGCATGGATTTCCATAATTATTTTTTTTAAATATAGCCAGGATATGCAGTGAATACATAACTCAATTTGAAAATCCTAGATACCTAGATACCTTCATAAAACGTAACAAAAGCAGAAAATAAAATTTTTCCACTTACTTTCCCACAAGCGAGACACCGGAGAATTAACAAGTGGAATGGAGAATTCGGGAATTCTCTACTTACTTTTCGTCTTACTTTTCCACAAGCAAACACCGGAGAATTAACAAGTGGAATGGAGAATTTGGGAATTCCGTACTCACTTCTCAAATCCTCTCAGTTAAGAATTTTTCGTCTTACTTTTCCACATGCAAACACCGGAGAACGTGAGAAGTGAAATTAAGACGAAAAATCCTCAACTGAGAGAGAATTTGGGAGGTGAGTACGAAATTCGCGAATTCTCCATTCCACTTGTTAATTCTCCGGTGTTTTGCTTGTGGAAAAGTAAGACGAAAAATTCTCCACTGAGAGGATTTCAGAAGTGAGTACAGAATTCGCAAATTTTTCGTCTTGCTTTCACTTCTCAAGTTCTCCGGTGTCTTGCTTGTGGAAAAGTAAGTGGAAAAATTTTATTTTCTGCTTTTGTAGGTATCTAGGTATCTAGGATTTTCAAATTGAGTTATGTATTCACTGCATATCCTGGCTATATTTAAAAAAAATAATTATGGAGGAACATGGATTTTGTGTCTCAAGGTACCCGCTAAAAATAATAAATCAGGCGAAAATGATCAATTTGGTCGTCGTCCAGTACAGAAGAGATGCTGTAAAATTTTTAATTATACACGGTAAAGCTTGTGTGTACCATGAAATCGCATCTATATTTTGTCCCCTAATTAAATATGTAATTAATTTTTGAATCCGATGTACGGTTTTGGAGATAACTGTAAAAGAAATGTATCAGTCGATTTTAAGGTGAAAAAATGGCCGGGTTTTGTACAAAAATTGCCATATTTTCAACTCATCATTGCGAAGAACTAGTAAGTTGTGGAAATTTACTTCCCATGACAAAAATTTCACAATGGAGTACTAATGGATGTAAAACAAAGAACGGAAGAAATATATGCAAAATATAGGAACTGGGTGTATATGACCTTAGTGTAAAAAATCGTTTTTCGGCGGTCAAAATTCAGCTATCACGTTAAAATGATCAAATACAAACTACACCACCCGATTACCCTCTACTCCCTCTTTAATTTGGTAGCAAACATGACGTAGATTGGACAACCCCCTATGAGGGGTGGTACGACCCCCAACCACCAAAACACCTTCCCTACAAAATTGTTCACCTATATTTTTGTACTTTAAACCCTTAATCTATCAAAAAAAATTCCAATACTCTACAGCACTACCACATAGAACGCCCGTGAATATTGCGATAGCAAAATTTACCGCCGAGGCCGCTCAAATCTGCAAATTACCGTTAATCGAAATAAAATATAGCCTATAATACCCATGCATACCTAATTACCAAAGTGAATTCTTATTTTTTTCTTATTGGGCTTACAGATCCTGAGCTTACCCCAGCGAATTATTACAGCTCCTGATATTGTCTTAATTTTTTTTTTAAATTTCCGTTAATCAGCCCCCATTTCTACCTCGCTCTCTCCCTGCTACATTTCCTAAACCTATCTTGTTTGCACTGAGCTCCCATTTTTTTTGATACCACATACATTCTCCTTCTTCTCTCCATTCTCTCGTTATCCCGGAAAAACTCGAGAAAACCTACCCTCCTACATCCCTCAAAAACTACCCCTACGAAACAGAAATTTCTATTTATTTCGACAGTAGAAGGTAATAGACGGATGTACCTCAAATATGAAAAAAAATCTAACCCTCTACAACAAAAATTGATACCCTTAATCGTCCCAGGCGATTCGCACTTTTTCACATTTCTTACGTTTTCCCTAATTCTCCAACCATGTTAGTGAATTGGGAATGGAGAATTAGGGAATTAAGAATTCTAAGAAAACGAAATTCTCATCTCCCAAATTCCCAAATTCTCCGTGCTACAGAATCCGGCCCCTGGGCATGCAAAATCAAGTGCAAGTCTGCTGTTAGTTTGTCAATTTGTTGTAGTGGATCAGATTTCCTTATTATTGCTGGCAGTAGTTGTAACATTAAAAAAATTAGTTTCACTTTAGTTGTGTGTACAGCATTTATAAAGGTATTCCCACTTTAAACCGACGTACTCCGACTTTGTCGAACGACAAGTATGGGCTACTTGCTACCCAGCTTAGCAGTCAATTGTGATGGCACTGAAAAAATTACTAAAGAAGATAAGGCTAGCTAGAACGCCATGTATGTTGAATGATGTTTATCTCATTAGAGAAAGAAATAATCCATCTTCACTGAAAAAGAGCAGTAGTACATTTGCGCATACCACCAAAAACAAACCGTCAGGAAAACTTCACCCATTGTAAAATCTTTGATATCTGATATTACAAAAAATATAATCAAACTCCGGAAATTAGATTCAAAATAAAAGAAAGTCGTGCAACAAGGGTAATCAAGTAGAAAATAAAAGAAATCTTTCAACTGCGCTACAGATAATACTTTTTCAGATACTTTGTTATTTGGTGAGATTGAACATTGTTCCTTGTTAGCATTAAAAGATTACCAAAGTTTTAATTGAACAAGTTTCTAACAGTCCGAAAAGTTAGCTTCTAATCTCAAATTTTATAATCTTGCCAATTAATGACATCTCACAAATACTCGCTCTAATATCTGCAGGAAAAGTTTCACCCAAAAACATATGTGTTTCTTTTACTTACATGTTTACATTTTAGTTTACGTACACCGTTCTGATTTCGCCTGTAGAAATGATCTGAATTCATGTCGGGTATGCAAAAGTTCATCCAAAAATTTTGAGATTAACCGTGCTGCATTCATGCTTATTTTCCACATAGATAAAGTTTCCAAATAATTTCACTACTAAAAACTATTTATATATGTTCGATGGTGAAAAAGTTTGCTAAATTAAATTCAAATCCATCAATAACTGGCACATTTCTCTTTCATATTGAAACTTGAAAACAAAATTATGCATGTGCCTTGCAACACAGCACCATATGCTTGACTTTGCTGTAAAGTTTTGTGCCAAAACAAGATGCAAGAACACAATAATTTGAAGAAAAAAGTTTGAGAAGTAAGCAAAATGAAATTTTCAAAACTGCTTGGAAACTTTCAAATTAAACACTTTCTTTTTAGTGCGGGAAACTTTAAAAAAAGAAAGATTTCTCTCTTCGTTTGACCTCTATACTCAACTTTTCCCATTCGCTCAAAATCTTTGCAAACTCAGGATAATTTATTAGACTGGGAAGTTCAACTGCTAATATCGATTTTGAGAGATTATTAAGGACAATTTCGTCAGGATATCTGAGGTGAAAGTGGATGGGATTGATAAGCCATATAAGATTAAAGAATGCAAGTACACGTATATATAGTTAAGTAGACTCTGTAAAAAATGCTTCCTCTGCCTATTGCCTATCAAAGAATCAGCGACATGAACCTGGTTTTACTGTAGAGCTCTCTTTAGAAATTTTTTATAATGAATAATCCTTTTGAAGGTTATTTTCGCAAGTTCTAGAGTATTTAATTATGGTATGCAAATTGGGTTGAACTTAGCCAGAAAAACATAAAGTTGACGTTGAGACTTGAATGTCATCTGATGGGCGTCGTTTCTCGGTGCCAAACAGTGTCATAATGAAATTTTCATCACGCTTATGAAAACTATGAATAATTTTTCAATCGCTTTAATCTTGCACCTTAACTAGTTATTAGAGCTTAAGAAAATGAAAATTTCGCCTAGTTGCTATTGTTTTATTCACATTTTTTTTTCATTCCGTTCTTTTATTATTCACGCAGATATAGTACCAAAATATGACTAATTAAGACATATGGATGAATGTTAGTATATTTGTAATTCAAATTTGTTAAGAAATTTCTTTTGTGAACAAATTGAAAGACGGAGCTGCTGCACGACAAAACTTAACTGTGCTTTAGATTTATGCAAATGCGTACTTATAGAATTTTTTTAATGGGGTGGAGAAATACATGCCGAAGTAGCTTAATATAGGTACTGCTGTCTTACTGCGTACACCCAAGATGATGTGCATAAGGTACTGCTGATGGGTGTTTTTTATTCATCTTCTAGAAAAACCTTCTCTTAAAATTTCCGTATTGTATCTGTAGATACCCTGACAAATACAAGGGAAGTACTTGGGGTTTTATGTACTCCCTCTAGCCAAGAAAGAGACTCCGGATTATCACTGCCACTAATCTTGCACAGGCAGATGTATATCACGCTCTGCATTGTCTCCTTATAAGCCTCAGAAACATTTTCGTTAGTCTTTTTTAGCGCGTTTAGAAAGAAATTTTTCCAATTAAAGTTACACTCAACTTTACCCACCTAGTCTATTCATATTTCCGCTGAACTTCAGGTTTAATGCATAACCCAATCACTCAGGTGGAAAGGCATACGTCTGTCCCAAGACGAAGAGTGCTGGGGCGCACATCACACATCTCAACATTTGTTTATGTATTTATTCAAAAATTTGCAGCTTACAGACTAGAGTGACAATTAAAAGATACCGGAATCTAATATTTAGAAAATACAAAAGTAACAAGTAAAAAAGCTAGAATTGGTCTAGAACGGTTCATCAGACAGAAAAAATAATTATAAAAAATTTTATAAGCTTTCGTATTCTGAAGAAGTTTTTAGTAAAATAAAAATGTTTACGACTGCTCGTTTTCATAGTATATGTAAAAAATTTTTGTATATGTATTATGAATATGTAAATTTTTATATGGCAACACCAAGAAAGGGTTGCCCAATTTATTCCATTTTTGAAATGTTATTTGTTATTACTATGAAAGCACCAAATTTCAGCTCTCAGGCAGTATTCAAGTATATAGTCGAAAATACAATTTTTGTATGGCAACCCCACGAAGGAGTTGCCCGATTTGTTTCATTTTAGAACTTAACTTTACTTCTTTTTTAAAGTCCGTGTACAAAATTTTAGCTTTCGGCCGAACGAACGGTATGCGGTATGCGTAGGTGTCCAATCCATTTTACTCCACCATCATTATTTCTGTGCGTTATAAACGGAATGACATACTTAGTATACCCTATAGATTTCATCTAGGATATAAAAATAGATAAAGAACGG
Organism: Dioctria linearis; assembly: GCA_963930735.1. Lineage (NCBI taxonomy): Eukaryota > Metazoa > Arthropoda > Insecta > Diptera > Asilidae > Dioctria > Dioctria linearis. The sequence continues at coordinate 76,247,694 of OZ005740.1, read as the reverse complement.
AAATTTTCTTTCCTTCCCTTATCCTTCATAATATACATAAGATTTGCAGAAGAAGATTTCAAATAATAAACAAATTTTAATATTAACAAAACTGGATGCTGTGTAATAAGTACCGAACAGTTCTATGTAAAGCTACCATTAACAGCTTTGAAATTTCGATTTATTACTATCATACAAGCAAATAGATATAACCTATAGTTTTTAATAAAATTCAAGATAACAGGGAATAATTTAAAGGCTAAAGGATTAAAATTAAATTAATGAAAGCTTAAGCAAATTTGATGCCAAGACGGGAAATAGAAAATTATTCTTGTTATTATATTATTATTATATAATGGCTATTCTGATTGCGGCGAAAGGGGAGTCTCAATATCATTTCTGATTACAGTTCTAAATGAATAAAGGGTAAGACTGAGACTGTCAAAATCGTTTAGCAGGTCATTATGATTTTTCTGAATCATATAAGAAGGAGATTTATAGCGCAGCTTGGTTCTGGCAGTAGAGATCTGGAAAGTTAAAGGTGAACGGGTAACTCTAGTTGGATTAACAAAATTAATGCAGGTTAATAATTCAGGGCAACGAATATGGTTATGTATTATCTTAAACAAGAAAATTTCATCAAGGAAAAGACGCCGCTTTTCGAGGGTAGAGATACCAAATTTGTCAAGTCGAGAAAAATAATTTAGATAACATCCATCCATTTTGTATTGCAGGGTAATGAATTTGGATAAAGATTTAAAAGATTTACAAACCTGGAATAAGAACCCCAGTGATATAAAAGCTTTTGAAATAATCCACTTAATGAGTGACTGAAATAATAGTATCTGGTTGAACATTATATCCAGGCCCTTCAATTCAGTAACACGGTTAAGAAATATATCAGCAATTTTGTAATTCAACCGTAAAAATTGTCTTTACTCCAGTTCTCTAAATCAGGACTATCTCTCTGTAATGATATTCAGTTCTCATGTGTCTCAATAATTTTAAAAAGTTTTGCATCACCTACGTATAAAAGATATTCGCTCCTAAGTTGGAGGGGTAGGTCACTAATGTAGATGAGAAATATACAGGGTGTTTCCCACTACGAGGTCAATAGAGCAGGAGGTGATAGCACTCACCTAGACGAACCAAACATTGTAAGGCTGGTTGCCATATCAACCGTTTAGGAGTTACAGGGTGATTAAGAAACAAAAAAAACTAGTGTTTCACAAAACACCATGTGAAGTCCCAATATGGGCTTTACATAAAAAAGGGGAGGTGCCGGTGTGGTGGATAAGACTGTTAAACACAAAATTTATTATTTATTATTATTATTATATTTATTTCTTCACAAAATTTGCCTTAGCCAGTAATTCAGTGCTTACTCGCTAACAAAAAAATGGTAATTATATAAAAAAAACATGAAATAATAAAACCAAACAAGATGATATAAATAATAATTCAAATGCTAATTCAAAATAAAAATCCAAATAATAAAATAAATCCAAATAATAATTCGCTATTACTCCACGTTTAACCTGTAAAATATAAAGAAAAACGAGATTAGAAGGAATTTTTAATTGAGGTACAAACAGAATGAGCTTCATTCACTGCTCATTAGTTTTGCCAGGCTCAAAACTGCCTTAGCTTGGGGCTGCTGAAAAAAATATAATTTAATTAATATATTTAATTAGTAAAAATAGGGTTCAATTCTTCCCTTATTGGTTAGTCAAGACTTAATTTCGGTTTATCGCTTCCGATCTGTTTTGTTGACCGCTCAATTTGCAAGTGATTTGCTATGCCCAACAGCTCGCTATTTATAGCCGGGAATACAATGGGAGCAGTGCGTCTGTCGGTTGCCGTTGCCTTGACGCTATGCAGAAGCAGCGCGCCGTCATGGAGATTTTTCGTTGTCGTTGGCGTAGTGGAGATATCCATTTACAAATGGAAGAAGAAGAAAACGTACTAGCTGCCTGTGATACAAATGTCACTGGATGTTGACGGCAGTGGTCGTAAGAATGGTAAGATTCTTCAGTTTATGTTTATTTATTTGCGTTAATGTATTTTTATGTTTATATTTCCAGCTTTATACGTACTGATGGTACTGTGGCCTTTGAGGAGAAATGCCGTGTACCGTAGGAGTCGGATTCCACGGTTTTAAGTGAGTATAATTTTCATGTAGAAGTCTCAGATCGTAATGATCTGAGACTTTTAGTTTTAGCCTAAGCCCTGAGGAAAAGAAAAAAACCCTTTATACATAATGTCGAGGCCTAATTGAGTACAGGCATGCCTGCAAAGTGCCGGAAAATTTTATCGTGAGTGTTTTTTGATTTGTTTTGTTTTGCTTTTATTTATATATTTTTAATATATTGTTCCGCGACGGAACACACCCTGTTTTTAAAAAGTACAGGGCGTACGGTCACAGTTAAGTGCTCATTGCATGTATGGCCTTTCCAACGACTGCTCAACCAGCCCTATACCTCCCTCCCATCAAGAATTATGGTTGTCTAAATAAAAACTTCGGATTTTCTTACTGTGTTTTTTAATTTAACCTCTATGATTTTTGCAAAACTTTTTTTTATGAACTTCCGCACACAATGAGCTCTTAACTGTGACCGTACGCCGTGTACTTTTTAAGATACAGGGTGTTTTGTGAAAAACTAGCTTTTTTCTTAATCACTCCGTAACTCATAAACGGTTGATATGCCCCCCCCTGCCATACATCTTTTGGTTCGTCTAGGTGAGTACTATCACCTCCTGCTCTATTGACCTCCTAGTGGGAAACACCTTGTATAAGGACCAAGAGTGGTACTTTGCGGGACACGAGACGTTTGCGTAAAAAGGGTGGACTGATAAGTATTTAAAACTACTATCTGGAGTCGTTCACGGAGATACGACGCAAGTCTTCTTACTAGATTTGCATGAAAACCTAAGCAGAAAATTTTTAGTAGTATACGAGAGTACGTGTCTAATGAAAAGACTTTAAAAAATCTGTTTGAATAGAATTTACTTGTTTTGCCTCATCATGTGCAACGGCAATTTGTCATCAGTATATATCGCTAAGCTCGTGGTAGTGGACTTACCGAGGAGGAATCCATGCTGTTTGGAGTTGAAAATGGGGATTGTTCGGGAAGAACTTGGTCGTAGATTATTTTTTCAAACACAAGAGCTAGACTATTGGAGGTAGATCTGTAATTTATTGTAGATTAAGGATCACCGCATTTAAAGATAGGAGCAACGAAAGATTTCTTAAGAGTGAATAGATTAGCTTTGCGATGTAATAATAAATTTAATAATACGCTTGAAGAGCATTTCTTCGGGTCCTGCTTTCTTAATTATCTAAACCTAGAAGAATTGTGTGTACATCTTGTGAGGTGATTGGAAGCACAGAAATATGAGTGGAGGAAGATGGAGAAGAAGAGAGGCGTGTTGAGGTGTCTGTAGATATAGATAAGTCATTGTCAGAATATACTGTCGTGAAGTAACGAACAAGACTATTACAAATATTTTCAGGTGTGACTAAGCACTGTTATAATACATTTCACTTGGAAAGACGTTTGATGATTTCAGTGTTTTTGTATAGTCCCAGAATGCTTTAACATGGCCTTTTAAAGCACTCTCGTTTTCCTCCAAATATTTCTCTTAATACTCTTTGATTAATCTTTTCGACAATATACGATATAAGAAAAAAACTCCCACATATATTCACGTTTATATTCACGTCGATACTTTTCTTTTCTTTTAAAGCTTGGATTAATTCACGATTGCACCAATTAGGATATTTATTTTTGGTTTTCAGGTTTAAATGATGGGGCGAACGTCGCAAAAGAATTGTCTAGAATAGAAAAAAAAATTAAATAAGTTGTTTACATCAGTGGAAAACTCTGAAGAGAAGTCGATTGTAATTAGCCCTGCGAAACAAAAGTTTATTTAGGATGCTCAATGGTGATGAGTCATGCGCATGCCGTTTAAATGATATATGAACATCGAGAAGTGGATAACGTTGGTCGATACGGGAAAGTACTACAAGAGAAGCCGGTACCCTAATTCCATTTTCGGGCAGATTGGACCAGATCAAATTTAGTATTCTATCATTATGATAAGGTAATGCGTTGTACTGCCTTAAATTACACAGGTTAGCATTATTTTGATGTGAAGATGAAGCAGAATTAATAAAAGCAGATATCCGCATGCACATGTCCTCATTACTGTAAGTCCAAATAATATTAGGCAAGTTAAAATCGCCAGTGACAAAAACTTTAGACATCTCAGGAAGTTGCAAGCATTTGTTACTAGTATTAGAAAGAAATTAGTCGTACACATCGAATGAAGTAGATGGAGGAATATAAATACAAACTATTGATGTGTATTACTAAGCCCCTAAGTACACCCTTATAGTCAACATACATACATACGAATTGAACAATAATTATTAACAATACCCAGCAAGCAATTTGGAATTACCAATAGTTGTGAAACACAAAGACGGACAGCATTATTGTAATAAAGTGTGCATATAATAATTGATGTGCGGAGCTTCCAAGGGAGGATACAACCAAGTGAAAGGTCGTATACATGCTTTGTGATGTAAAACCACAGCTATTCTGAACGCTGCCGATTGTTCGTGTTCATAGTGAAGCCTGCATGTATACGACCCAGTAGTTTTCAATTAGTACTTTCGTAACTATATAAGATTACTGGATGCAGTCTCACTCCTCTTCTTACTTGAAGGGCGGATCATGACCTTCTCGTGCTCCACTGCCGACACTTGTGTGCTAATATGATTAAGTCGGAAAGGAGTAACCAGTCTCGTATAAGGATCAGCATGAAGATCCACTGGAAGTACGCATGGCCTTATGGTCATGAAATACAAAGTAATACCATTGGGTAGTCGACATTACTATCTTAGTACCACGGTATTGAAGAGCCCCGGATAGTACAACTACAGTAGTTTTATTCGCCTCAACACGGAGAAGACCACTTGATGGGAGCATCGTGATGGTTGTGATGGCCCATATGTGAACAGAGAGAAATTGTCTGCGTCTGCATAACTTAGGCGGACATTCTTCTTTAAACGGTAGTGTATTTTCCTTGTAAAATTGCATACTGCGTGCGAGATTCTGAACGATGGTCGCTTATTAATATATGCTTAGATAATTGGATTTCGGCGAGGAGTTGCGGTAAATCAATCGTGTGTCGTTAGCGACAGATCGGCAGAGATTTTTCACTTCGACCAGTGAGTCCAATGTCAAGTTTTCACTGACATAAACTGGTACTCATTGAGACAGAATATAATACACTCTGTCCCATGAGGGCGCTGATTGTCGCGGTGTAACTAATTCGTACAACAACACTGCCATACGATTAAGGCTAATAGCTAGGTGGTCACTTTAAATCGCCGACTGATTTTGCCTCTCATTCTAGCTATTGTCTATATTTCCATTTTAGCAACTCTCATGCAAATTTCCATCATTTCTTCTATCAAATTCGCTCTTATTAAAATTTGCAACAACGCTTTTTACAATTTCCTCCAATTGCTGACGCATTTCTTTTCCAAGGCAGCGGTTCTCTAATTGTAATAAAATTAAAATTAAATATTTTGAAAATATTTTAAAAAAATTGCCCATATGTTTATGAATTACAAAGTGTCTATCCAGATACATTGAAAATAAGTTGAAATTGGTAAATAAAAAGTAACTTACTCAACCCTCACAGTTGTGAAATATATAAAATATATATACTTGCTTTTGGTAAGGAATAGGCGAATTACAAATATGTAGTTGTTCTATGCGGATACGCCGACACCGTTTTAACTTCTAGGATTTCTTCACAGATGGCGCCACCGTAGCTAGGTGGCTTGAGTCCATACTAAATGTGGGGTTATGTCTTGACTGTATTGGTTTGTGCCTTGGATGTTGGGGATAGGAGATCACCTTCAGCACTCTCCAGCATACGTAAATAGCATAGGATTTCGATTTTTTTCTGGAGTTCGCTTATTTTTCATCTCGGACTCGTAGCCTCTAAGTTGAGATTAAGTTTTTCATCTCGAGTTTTGGGGATACGAGATCATTTTGGGGATACGAGATCACTTTCAGCACTCTCCAGCATAGGAAAATAGCATAGGTCTTTGATTTTGTTTCTGGAGCTCGCTTATTTTTCATCTCGGAGATCGTAGCTTTAAATATTTGTGAAAGGGTGGGAATCTTAATTGGTGGAGGTTGCTGGTTAAGTTTGGTCTGGTCTTGGAGGCTACAATTTGATCGTGAGTTGCCCCCTTCTGTGCCTGGATACTGGAGGTTGGCTGAAAGCCTTATTGGCAATATCTGATACTATGACAAGGACTGCCTGAAGTGTCTTGGACTAGGTTATGTTACCTGTACCAAGTTTTGAGTAGAATGTGTATTAAGTAATGATGTGAGATACCGTAACCGAATTTATATCGGAGCTGTATACTTGTCAGCTTGAGTTTGGTTTTAGTTGTTTACTTTAGAATTAGTTCCTGTGGTATGTTGGGCTGAGCTACTTGGTGGCTGAGGAAACGTTAACTAAGGCGTGGGTGGATGTGTGCAGCTGTGTATTTATGTAGATAATAAATGTGAAATTCCCTAAGAAAATTTGTGTAATAAGTATTTATACTAATTCAAATTTTTGTTCATGTCAATAGTATTAGTACTAGGGGTAAAATTTTCATCAGAAATCCTCTATGCGCTATGGTTCGAGATATGAGCGATCGTACCTTCTCAGGTATAATTAATATTAGTAGTTCAAAAAAAAATAACAATAGAGAGTTTTGCTATGAAAATTCATAGCGAAATAAGTCAATTGAAATTGAATCAGTTTGCTGCTAAGTCTGCAGCTCGAGAATTGAGTGGAAAAAACTCTTTCAGCAAAGGAAAATTTTTTAAAAAAATGAAATTTCATTGGAAAAAGAGGGCATTTCATATCAGCAGGAACCGTATAATCGTCAGTACGGCTTGGTTCCTGCCTGCCGTATATGCCAAAGCAAACAGCCAAATTATCATCCGAATGGTGTTCTATGAAGGAAGAAAAACTGATAATTCTTCATGCCCATAGTGAAGACCGTGGAGGAGGTTGAGAGTGGGTGCTGTAAGTTGTGGATTAAATTGAAAGTTTTGATGGATGGTTTTTGACATAATATTAATCTAGTAGGATATGAAAGCTTCAGTGAAGAGTGTGGAAGAGGAGAGTGTTATTTGTTTACCTTTAAATCTTAAGGTTCATACTTTTAGCCTCCAGCAAGAATGATTTCTTTCACTTGACTCGGTGACTAGATAAGAACGTGTTGATTTCATGTTCATAATTTCATCTTGTGGTGAGCATATGAAGGTAGCAGAGTTTTTTATAAATCAAGCAGGTATGCTGTTATGAGATTTGATTGACTCACTTATCTAAAAAATAGTTCACATGAAGCTGACATACTGTTTAGGCAGGTACATTGTTTAGTTACCATTAAAATGAGAGTGGGTTAAATTAAAAGCTTTGATAGAAGAACGCTGTGTTATGATATTGATGTAGTATGATAAGTTGTCTGAGGTGAGTAATGTAAGTTGTATGGGAGCTATGAATAAACAGTAAGATCCTAATCTCGTTTGATATTTATCTCCTCTAAAGTATCGCCCGAATGGTGGAGTATGAAGGAAGAAATAATTGATAATTCTCCAAGTCCATAGTGAAGATCGGAGTAGGGGGTTTAGAGTAGGTACTGTAAGTTATGTATTAAGTTAAAAGTTGGATGGTATTTGGTATTTATCTCCTCGAACTGATGTTGTACGAGTATCAGGAAGGTCGGAAAAAAGTTGATAATGCTTCAAGTTCAATAGTGAAGACCTCGATGTTGAGAGTGGGTATTTGGAATGATATAATTCTAGTAGGGTATGGAAGTCTTTAAATCTTACCATGAAAGTAGGTTGGGAGTTGATTAAATTAACAGTTTTAATGAAAGAAGGTTGAGTTATTATATTAATATAGTATAATATGTTGCCTTAGATGAGTACTTGAGAGCTGTGAGTAATATGTGGAATATGTTGAAGATGAGTAGTGAAAGTTGAAAATGTAAGATTTCTAATTTCTTTACTGAAAAACAGCAACTGTAAATAATATATACCAAATCAATTTTTCACACAATATTACTTATTTTTATATCTTAAGTTATAAACTTTTTTCTCTATATTTCACATCCAAAAAGCGATCCAGAGCAAATGTCTCCCATGATCCTTTTCTGTGTTAGGTTATGAGAGTTCGGCAGCAAAATCCCATGCTATTTCTTATCATCTGTCTTTCTCTAACACATTAGGAAGCTTTAGTGAACATCTCACTCGGGATTTGGTCGTATGTCGGCTGTGGATATGTATGTATGTAACACTGACATGAATTAATGTAATGTTGTGTAGTGTAAAAGAAAAACTTTCAAGGGTAATATGGGGATTGAATCGATGTATGTTATGCACTAGATTGGTGGTATATGTACTTATTTGATTGAAGCAAATAGTTTCACGACTACCTTACCAAGACTTAAATATAGTTGAAATTCATAAAATGTTGAATCGATGTCAAGAACATGTTAATACTTGTTTTGAGCATGTGCAGTGGAAATCGTGATCATTGCAGCATGTTATGAAATTCAATATCTAAAAATAGACCACATGAAGGTTATTGGAGTGGAGAAGGGCTAGATATCAGCATAACGTCATCTTGGTTTTGCTGTTTTCAAGTGCTGCACCTAATTCAGTTTTCTTAGCAGGGAAGCTGCAGATATCCGCATCAATCGAATTTCACAATATAACATCACCATGAACAGATTCTAGAAGATGTATGTCAGTGGGGGTTCTTGGTGTCAAAGTTTTTACAGGATTCGAGTGCAAACGCCTTTTCTTGAGTAAAGTTCCCTAGCCGGAAGCATGCCTTGCTTTTGCTGTTTTCTTTTATTAGCGGACAAGTTGTAGATATCAGAATGCGCCTAGACTTTAACAGGATTCGAGTGCAAGCACCATTTCTTGAGTAAGGTTCCCTAGTGGCATTAGTCGGTACTACCAGCTGCCTTGGTTTTGCTGTTTTCTTTTATTAGCGAGGAAGTTGTAGATATCACATGTGACGTCATCTTGGCTCTTGCTGTTTACAGGTGTTGCACCTAAATAAGTTTGATTAGCGGGGAAGTTGTAGATATCAACATCATTCGAATTTCACAACATGACATTATCTTGGTTTGACGTTTTCTTAGCATTATTATTATTATTGGGTTTAGGGAGTGTGTGTGTTGATCTTTCGAGTGCAAGCTCCATTTCTGGAGTAAGGTTGCCTAGCGGCATTAGCCTGTACTACATATGTTGTTCATCTCGGACTTGGGGATACGAGATCACTTTGGGGATATGTGATCACTTTCAGCACTCTCTAGCAAAGGGAAATAGCATAGGATTCAGATTTTGTTTCTGGAGCTCGCTTATTTTTCATCTCGAGTCTTGGGGATACGAGATCACTTTTAGCACTCTCCAGCATAGGCAAATAGCATAAGTTTCCGATCTTGTTTCTGGAGCTCGTTTATTTTTCATCTCGAGTCTTGGGGATACGAGATCACTTTGAGAATACGCATGATATAGATCAAAAGTGATTTCTATGGATTACATGAGGAAAGTAGTTTCAGTTTAACTGCGAACAACAAAATTTGCTTGAAAGCGACACCCGATTGGAGCAATAATCATTCTTGCTTCAAGTATCACTCTTAAGCGACGTGTGCCGGGGAAAATATATTAAGTATAGTCTAAAATATGCATTGTAAATAAAAATTGTATTATGGTTATAATGCCATTTATTGAAATAATTTGTCTTAATTACATTATAGCTTAAATCGAAAGTCTTTTTTTCTTTAGTTCAGGAAAACCAAGATTTCAAAGATATAGATTGATCCTTATAATGAATATTCCTTATGCCTTTAGACCAAGATGGCTTTAGAAAATTTCTTGTGCACCATTTTCATAAATAACAACTCTCCGTCTTTACTTTTTGCGATCTTTGTCGGAATATCCTGATTTTTCGAGCTGTTGGTAGGGGACAGTCGACTCGTTTTTGGATCAAAAACTTTCTTCTTTATTTCTAGAAATCATCGATTTCATAGATGTAGACTGAGCCTTACATGAATATTTTCTACGACTTTCGTCCGTAGGCTTTAGAAGGTTTGTAGTATCCTTAGAACTCATGTTGAAAATATTACGTAATTAGCTTGCCAACAGCGGTCTGTTTCGGTAAAGAGCAAAACATCAAATGAAAAACAAGTTATGAGACTATTATTTATATGCATTTGACACGCGGTCTTGGAAGCAGAAATTTATCCTTGACCTCTGACGTCACCTTAAACTTTGAAATCGAAAGGGTCTGCTCCTGGGTAATCTTTTGAAACCAACAGTGTCGAATATGGTAATTTTATCTTCGTAATATTCGTGTGATGGGCCTAATTTTTCTTACTATTAATGAAAGTGTATCATACAGTGAATAAAAAAGTCTTGTCAATAAATCACTTAGATGATGAGTATTGCAAGTTGTATGGAGGATTATAATTAACTGTGAGTAAACAGTAATGAAGAAGATTTCTGGTAACTGTATGTTCCATACATAATCTTACCGGTGGAAGAAAATTTTATAAGAATCTGGTAACTGCAACAATTTTATAAGAATTTGGTAACAGTATATTCTATCCAAAATCTACCAGGTAGGAGGCAATTTTATAAGAATCTGGTATGTTCTATACAAAATCTAAAAAGGGAAAAGAAAATTGCATGAGAATTTGGTTAGTGGTTAGTGTCTTCCCGAATGTTGGACTGTTAAGATGGATATCGAGGAGTTTTTAAGAGAATGTAATAAGATCTTACTCGATGAGCATAAGAAACAAATTCAAGAATGCTATAACTTTTTAAAATTATATGAAAATATTGAAAAAGTTTACTCAAAATTTGGTGAGCACTATATAAGCTGCCCTTGGTCAAGTGACGATCCAACGGATGGACCAGTTACATGTGAATGTTGTTGTGTTGCTAGATACCTAAAAGAAGTTGTGAGGGTATATAAATTCTATCAATCATTGATTGTTGATTTCAACGACAGATTCATCAAACAGAGGAAATTTTGATTACGTACAGCTCTGTACCATAAGATTATAAGAATTAACACTTTTTAATATTTAATAAATGATATTTTATTATGGCCTTCTTTTTATTCAAATCCCATACTAAGTCCGGGACTCTCGAATAATACTCGACCACTACAACGACTGGTGGTGGCGGTGGCGGTGGTGGGCGCCCGGTCTTGGATGACGCTTTGAAACGGATACTTGGCGCGCGACCTTGAAGGCTACGATTTGACCCTGGCCTCTGACATCACCTAGACCTTTGGGACCAACTGAAAGTGAGGTCTGATGACACCTAAATAGCTTTTCATACAGGTCTAATAACAGGTGAACAGCTATTCAAACAGCTCTTATAACAGCTTAACAGACTTTCAAACAGCTCAGATAACAGCTTTCAAACAGCTCTGATAATAGCTTAATAGCTTTCAAACAGCTCTGATAATAGCTTAACAGCTTTCAAACATCTCGGATTGTTGGAAGGATGAATATGGTTTCTTGATTATGGATAAGGACAGCTCATTAAACAAGGCACGCTACCGTAAAGGATTTGATACCTTCATTGTACTATAAAAGGATGAAAGATGCGAAATCTTCATAAGTCGAAGCTGTACCTCAGCCGAAAGCACATCGAAGCCTGAGCTGCTGTTCACTGGTTATCAAACCAGTTTGAAAAGCTGTTAAGCTGCTATAAGAGCTGTAAAGCTGTTATCAGACCTGTTTTAACGCTGTTAATCTGTTATCAGACCCGTTTGAAAAGCTGTTAAGCTATTATCAGAGCTGTTTAAAAAGCTGTTAAGCTGTTATCAGACCTGTTTGAAAAGCTGTAAAGCTATTATCAGACCTGTGTGAAAAGCTGTTAAGCTATTATCAGACCCGTTTGAAAAGGTGTTAAGCTGTTATCAGAGCTGTTTCAAAAGCTGTTTAGCTGTTATCAGAGCTGTTTAAAAGCTGTTAAGCTGATGTCAGAGCTGTTTGAAAAGCTGTTAGGCTGTTATCAGAACTGTTTGAAAAGCTGTTAAGCTGTTATCAGAGCTGTTTGGAAAGCTGTTTATCTGTTATCAGATCTGTTTTGAAAAGTTGTACAGAATCCCCGGCAGCGTAGTTGATTATAGGAAAGTAAGGTTGTAGCCTCCAAGCACACACTTCCGGGTCAAGGTCAAGGACAAAATGACCTTTCGGGTTCAAAGGTGATGACAGAGGCCAAGATCAAGCCCACATGTCAACGTATTTTCTCACGCTCACGCTCAACGTAGCATTCTGGGTAAAAGGCTCAATCGCCCTATTAAGAGCCCTCTGTAGTAGGCAAATATTATTAAAGAATACTTTCAGGAGTTCTGGACTTAGTAGGGAAATTGTATAAAAAGAATTACATATATAAAATATCATTATTGATTTATTATAAATTAAAAAATATTAACATTTAATTCTTAGTGTATCTTAGACTTAAGACTTGGACTATAATACAATTAAAACAAATTACTTCAATAAATGGAATTATAACTATATGTAACACATTTTTTTATTTACAATACACTAGACTTAGATCATATGTTTTCTGTGACTTCTCCGTGTTGCTCTGACCGAATTAAGTAATGTTTCCCAACGGTAGAGTATCCGTTGTGCTATTAACATTTAATTCTATGGATGAGCTTCCTTAATTCAATATTAATTTTCTCTTTCTCACATTCAGGAATATGTGATGCTACTTCTTTAGCAGAATAAAAATAGAACAAACATCTATTGCATATATACAATCTAGCCTTATGTTTTCAAGTTTGTTTCCATGCTAGCCGTGAAAGATTTTTAATCCAGCAGAAATGAAACCTGTTATTACTTTCGTCATCATCATCATCATCATCATCCTGCTCATAGTTATTATTTATCATTAATAGATTCACCAGTCGTTTCATCTTGTGTTTCGTTGGTCTAACTAGAACAGTGGTGAAGGAACGCTCTTTCCTTAGGATGAATACGTTTATTGATATATCGTTCTGGTCTTCAAATTGTTTAATCTGTTTAAGCGTCATAGGAAATGTTATTCCAGTTAAATTTAGCACAGTAGAATAATGTGGATACGATAATGTCCTAGAGGAGTTAATATTTCCAGGGTATAGTGCTGATGTCACGGCCCAAGCGAAGCATGGTTTATCAATATTTTTACATTGATGCAAGCTTGCTTTAAAGCAATCTCCTTCGGTAGAGGTATGTTCGAAGATCTTCGGTGCTGTTCAAATTTGTTGATATGTACTGCTAAATGTATAATGGAGTTCAATGTCCAGCCGCTATCTTTTTCTCCAAACTCATCCCGCTGAGTGAGTATTGAATTCAAAATGTTAACTTTATACCACTCATTTAAATTATCGTCTACATTGATTGGAGCAGTTCTTGCTTGTAAATATTTAATATCTTTTATAACTTCATTGTCACTGATATGCTTAACAAAATCAGTACACAACTTTGTAGTAACGTTAATATTTAGATGAATACTGATTTTATTTCCTCCCACTTTACAAAATTACTTTTTTTTACACGCTGAGTAATTCCTTCACCTCGACTGGTGGCTTTCAATAACACTCTCGGCGATTTAGTCTGTCCAATACAGCTCTCCATATGCTGTTTTGTACCACTCGTTTTATTAAAAAAAACTTTCATTTATTAGCGCGGTTGAAATTTTTTTGACCTATCGCTGAGGCTCACCAAAATTAACTTATGCCTCCTATCATTTTACATTAATATCTACTACCGCCTTCTTTCACCAAAGCCTTAAATTGAACCCACTCTCAACCTAATGCTTTTTTTTCATCACTCCAATAACCTTCATGTGGTCTATTTTTAGATATTGAATTTCATAACATGCTGCAATGATCACGGTTTCCACTGCACATGCTCAAAACAAGTATTAACATGTTCTTGACATCGATTCAACATTTTATGAATTTCAACTATATTTAAGTCTTGGTAAGGTAGTCGTGAAACTATTTGCTTCAATCAAATAAGGACATATACCACCAATCAAGTGCATAACATACATCAATTCAATCCCCATATCACCCATGTAATTTTTTCTTTTACACTACACAACATTACATTAATTCATCTCAGTGTTACATACATACATATCCACAGCCGGCATATGGCCAAGTCCCGAGTGAGATGTTCACTAAAGCTTCATAATGTGTTAGAGCAAGACAGATGATAAGAAATAACATGGGGTTTTGCTGCCGAACTCTCATAACCTAACACAGAAAAGGATCATGGGAGACATTTGCTCTGGATCGCTTTTTGGATGTGATATACAGAGAAAAACGTTTATAACTTAAGATATAAAAATAAATAATGAATTTGATGTGGATAGATATTGTGTGAAAAATTGATTTGGTATATATTATTTACAGTTGTTGTTATTTTTCAGTAAAGAAATTGGGAATCTTACATTTCCAACTTTCACTACTCATCTTCAACATATTACACATATTACTCACAGCTCTCAAGTACTCATCTAAGGCAACATATTATATTATATTAATATAATAACGCAACCTTCTTTCATTAAAACTTTTAATTTAATCAACTCCCAACCTACTTTCATGGTAAGATTTAAAGATGAATAGAAAATACTTCCATATCCTACTAGAATTATATCATTCCAAATCCCCACTTTCAACATCGAGGTCTTCACTATTAAACTTGAAGCATTATCAACTTTTTTCCGACCTTCCTGATACTCGTACAACATCAGTTCGAGGAGATAAATACCAAATACCATCCATCAAAGCTTTTAACTTAATACATAACTTAAAGTACCTATTCTAAACCCCCTATTACGATCTTCACTATGGACTTGGAGAATTATCAATTATTTCTTCCTTCATACTCCACCATTCGGGCGATACTTTAGAGGGGATCAATATCAAGCGAGATTAGGATTTTACTGCTTATTCATAGCTCCCACACAGCTTCCATTACTCACCTCAGACAACATATTATACTACATTAATATCATAGCACAGCGTTCTTCTATCAAAGCTTTTAATTTAACCCACTCTTGCCTTAATGGCAACTAAACAATGTACCTGCCGCAACAGTATATCAGCTTCATGTGAACTATTTTTTAGATACAGGAGTCAATCAAATCTCGTAACAGCATACCCGGTTGATTTATAAAAAACTCTGCTACCTTCGTATGCTCACCACAAGATGAAATTATGAACATGAAATCAACACGTTCTTATCTAGTCACCGAGTCAACTGAAAGAAAACATTCTTGCTGGAGGCTAAAAGTATAAACCTTAATATTTAAAGGTAAACAAATAACACTCTCCTCTTCCACGCTCTTCACTGAAGCTTTCATATCCTACTAGATTAATATTATGTCAAAAACCATCCATCAAAACTTTCAATTTAATCCACAACTTACAGCACCCACTCTCAACCTCCACCACGGTCTTCACTATGGGCTTGACGAATTATCAGTTTTTCTTCCTTCATACAACACCATTCGGATGATAAGGTTTTTATTCCTTACTTACAGCTCCCAAACAACTTCCATTACTCATCTAAGACAATATATCATACTACATTAATATCATAACACCACCTTCTTTCATCAAAACATTTAATTAAACCCACTCTCAACCTAATGGTAAGAAAATAATGTGATCACTCCAATAGTATGAAGATAAAATTATCATATTCTTATCAGCTTCATTTGAACTATGATATCGGGGTCAATCAAATCTCATAGCAGCCTGACTGATTGAGAAATATTATTGAAAATAAAAAACGATTCGACATAAAATGTAAGACTTTTCAATGCAAACTCCTAGATACAAAAAAACATTAATCGCTAAATTTGTCTGCTTTACTCGAACATATTTGTTTACTCAGGATATCAAATTACCAGCCGCCTGGCCACCTTTTCTAATGCTTTAATTTCCATTACTTCTAATGATTTCATGTGTCGTACCATCCCAAGCAGCCGTGATCTATTTTTGCACATCGAATATCATAACATGATCATATAAAAGACACCAACAGACCAAAACTGACGTCATAGTTGTTGTTGTTGTTTTTTCAGCAAAAGAAATTTTCAATTATAACTTCCGCTGCCCATCCAAGACATGATATCCTACAGATTAATATCAGTTGTTGTTTTCAGCTAAAGAAATTGGGAATCTTACATTAAAAAACATAAATCGCTGAATTTGTTTACTTGACTCGGCTGATGTGCGAATTTGTTTACATTACTCGACTGCGAATTTGTTTATGCAAGGAATCAAATTAGAAGCATTCCACCTGAAGAGCAAAATTAGGCATTTAATAATTTCCATTACTTATCTAAGTGAACATATCTACCAACATTCGCTACAAACAGCTTAGCCTGATCTATTTTTAGATATATCATCACATGGTCCAACGTTTATAAAAGACACCTACTGATTAAGATCATCAAATCTTTAATCCACAACTTCGATTACAATTGTTGTTATTTTTTTTTCTCAGCTACTAATATTAATTATACCTGAGAAGGTAAGATCGTTCATATCTCGAACCATAGCGCGTAGAGGATTTCTGATGAAAATTTTACCCCTAGTACTAGTACTATTGACATGAACAAAAATATGAATTAGTATTAATACTTATTACACTAATTTTCTTAGGGAATTTCTCATTTATTATCTACATAAATACACAGCTGCACACATCCACCCACGCCTTAGATAACGTTTCCTCAGCCACCAAGTAGCTCAGCTCAACATACCAAAGGAACTCATACTAAAGTAAACAACTAAAACCAAACTCAAGCTGACAAGTACACAGCCCCGATATAAATTCGGTTAGGGTATTTCACATTATTACTTAATACACATTCTACTCAAGACTTGGTACAGGTAACATAGCCCAGTCCAAGACACCTCAGGCAGTCCTAGTCATAGTATCAGATAATGCCAATAAGGCTTTCAGCCAACCTCCAGTACTCAACCACAGGAGGGGGCACCTCAAGGTCAAATTGTAGCCTCCAAGGCCAAATCAAGTTTAACCAGCAACCTCCACCAATAAATATTCCCACCCCTTCACAAATATTTAGAGCTACGATCTCCGAGATGAAAAATAAGCGAGCTCCAGAAACAAAATCAAAGACCGATGTTATTTTCTTATGCTGGAGAGTGCTAAGAGTGATCTCGCATCCCCAAATTGATCTGGTATCCCCAAAACTCGATATGAAAAACTTAATGACATCTTAGAGGCTACGAGTCCGAGATGAAAAATAAGCGAACTCCAGAAAAAAATTGAAAACCTATGCTATCTCCCTATGCTGAAGAGTGCTGAAAGTGATCTCGTATCCCCAAAGTGACCTCGTATCCCCAAACTCGAGATGAAAAATAAGCGAACTCCAGATACAAAATAGGAATCCTATGCTATTTCCCTTTGCTGGAGAGTGCTGAAGGTGATCCCGTATCCCCTTCATGCAAGACACAAACCAATACAGTAAAGACACAACCCCACATTTAGTATGGACTCACGCCACTAGCGACGTTGGCGCCATCTGTGGGGAAATCCTGGAAGCTAAAACGGTGTCTCCGTATCCCCATAGAACAACTACTCATATAATTTACCTTTTTTTAGCTTGCTTTCTTATGCCCATTTAGTCCGCCGCCTACATTACAAACGAGCATTTGGAAATATTCATTTCTAGGGTTGTGTTTGCCTATGGCAAGTTACTTTCGAGTTATGTTCGATTCAATTTGTTTGCTGGGTAATGAACACTAAATATAATACCTAAGCGTATGACAGAGAATCTTTAAGCAATATATAAGGCACGGGAGCCTAAAGATAAAACATCGTTACGGGCGCATCTGGGTCTCTTCAATTATTATTCACAGTTTATAAATTGCGCGGCACAACTGAGGGCATGTATGATTTATTGAAAACAGATGTTAAATTTAGGTGGACTGAAAAAGAGAAAAACTTGTTTGTATCAAAGTGCCAGCTAATTAGAGCCAATTAGACAGGAAGCGTTAGTATATGCCGTTGAGCACATTCTCAAATACATGCCCATAGATCATGATCAAGTGCTATTTGAAATTCTTAGTCCTTCTAAAGGTACCCCCGTTGTAGCCGCAGCATGATTACAAAAGTACGCAATTAAATGAAATATATACTCGTATAAAATTGTATATCGTAAAACAAAATCCATGATGAATGTTGATGCGTTATCGCGTCTTTCCTTACCACAAACCGAGAAACATTTCGATGAAGATAATGTGATTAAGTTCTTAAATTTCTCAGAGAAGCTACCCATAAAATCGAAGAAATTAAAGCGTAGACCATTGGTGATTATGTTTTACATGAAGTTAGTAAGTTATTAAAGTATGGTTGGCCACAAAGGTTCCTGGTTGATTTTATATAGTTTTTCGTGTTAAAAATGGTTAAGCTTAGATGACAATTGCATTATGTATCGAAATAGAGTAGTGAGTTAATGGAAATATAGACCGTTTTTACTTAGTAACTTACATGAAAGCTATATAGATGTTGTTAAAATGAAACTGCTTGAGAAGCAATACATTTGGTGGACTGGAATTGATGCTAATATAATGGAAATAAGAAATTGTCAACCATGTCAGCAGATGCAAAACGCATCTTCAGTCACAACGAATTCTTGTACATATACACAGTTTCCATTACAATGGGTTCATTTAGATTTTTATCATTTAGGGCATCATAATTTTTTTTTAATTATAGTGGGCACCTTTAGTAAATATTTTAACGTCGACTTAATGAATGGTTCAGGGTGTAATGGAAAAATTAGAAGATATATTTTCGATATTTGGTTTGATTGGACAAATACTTTCGGACAATGAACCGCCTTTTCACTCGTTTGAATTTAAAAACCTTGCAATGAAATGCAACAAAGACATGAAAGTAAAAGAGACGAACAATATAAATATAATAAAATAGCAGCCAAAAAATTACATTACAAGGAAGGGTTTAAGAACCAACAATTAAATCATATGAATTATGTTCCAATTGAACATATTTTATACAAAATTGTTTTTGATAATAATAGTAAATGGATTCCACCCTTAACCCTCTCACTACCGAATTTTTTTTAAGCTATCTAAAATTTTTTTTTTAGTTTCATTGTAACAAATATGCCAGAAATATGTCGCCTGCTTTAAAGATTTTTCCAAAATTTGGACTTTAGTCAGTTTTGTGATATGTCCATTACAATGGACAAAGTGAGTAGGAGGTACCAATATGCTGAAAAGTAAACCACCAGATTTTTCCAAATATAATTTACTTTTATTTATTAAAACAAAAAATTAACAATGTCCAACAGTTTTTAAATTAATAAAATCATGCATATATCTATGTGTGTGTTCAACAGAAAAGCCTCCTTGGCTAAATATGTTTATTTCATTTACATAGAAAGTCAGTTCTCATGGTAACGCCTGAAACAGTTTCGTTGTTTGACGACGAAACATAAGTGAACTTTACACTTTATGCATAGAACATGTGTTTTTTTCTGGCAGTTTGGCGCTTTGCATCTAGTAGCTTCTTTGTTTTCATCATAAGAGGGCAAATGTCCGACTCCATCACGGGCAATTTCTGGCAATGGTGTGGGTTCGTTAGTCGCCAGTTTAGGATTTGGCAACAACATTTTGGAACTGCTAGGTCGGCCACGCTTATTTACGCTAACTGGTTTGTTCAAATATATAATGTTGTCTACCAATCTGATTCTGAAGTTCACAAGATCCATGACATTTTTATCTGCGATATTAGCACTCAAGCAGTCTTGTTTATACTCTAGCCAGCTGTTTACTACAGCTAGATCAATGGCATGGAATATCATCCTCAATGTCCATTTTTTAGACTGCAAATGAATCCTATATAGACTTACTAACTGATCGGTCGGTCAACCTTTACGAACCGTCGGCCCGATTTGTCCCACCTCTCCACACTGTCCTTTTTTCCTATACCAATAAAATTTGATGCTACTACAACTTCCTTATTGTCGCCCCATTTTGTCAATATTACTTTTTCATCTAAACTTACCACTTCTTCACAAAAGCCCCTCACTTTTTTTTGTATTCTTTATCGCTTAGAAATGGTGGACTTTTGAATCGACAAACTCGAACGGTTCCCAAAGCATTAATTGCTTTGTATTGAAGATACTCCAATAAATTATAGGAGGTGAAAAAGTTATCAAATGCCAATATGTGTCCTTGATTATCCCGCAATCTGCTTTCGGTTAAGTGAATTACAACACCTGCTCCTAGACCATACTTTTTCAAAATGCCGGCATCAATTTCTGTAGTAGAGCCTTGGTACATTAGAAAATCATACACGAGACCGCTTCGTCCACAAAGCATAAACAGTTTTACGCCCCACGGATTGGGCTTGCCTTTCATGTATTGCTTTATGCTCAACCTTCCTTTAAATGGCACAATTTGTTCATAAATACAGAAACATTTCTCTAGGTTTAACTGACGGCATCGTTCCAAAACTTCCTTATAAATAGGTCTGACTTTAATCAGTTTATCGGTGTTATTTCCTGAAATTTCCATGTTGTTTTTCAAATGCAAATTTTGACGTAGTGCGTAGAATCTATTTTTTGTCAAAGTTTCTCGTATAGTGCGAACAGAAAGTGATGTGGTCCAGTAAAAATCAACACGTGGATACTTTAGACTACCCATAAGAATATGAACCGCCAACAAATTTTGGATCTCTCGCAAATCCGTATGCTTAAAGTTTCTACCTTTTTGTTCTGCATACATATTCGTATACGTTGCTACTTCTTGGCAAAATTCCTTTGAAATATACCTTTCAAAATATTTTATCGGTAACTCTGGCTCTCTCTCGCTTTGTTCTCTATAAGAATCCAAGGTAATACTTGGGGATCGAAAGGGTCTTTTCCTCCATTTAATCTTGGACTTTTCAGTAAATGGGGCAGTAGAGAAATCAGTGGAATTGGTTGATAAGTCATCGCCTAATAGTTCTTCCAAACCTTCCTCAATAGGGCCACTAAATTCCCAATCAGCATGGTCGCATTCTGATAAATCGCCAATTTGCTCCAGATAATTGTCTTCTTCGCCAGCCATAAGTCTATCAACACCTTCGTACATAAATTTACGCAGTTAGAATAATAAGAATTCTAAGAATAAACGCTAATTTACCCGGTCTATAATACGTTCCGGGATATCAAACTCTAAATTCTCAAATTGCACTTCCTCATAATTGTCGTCATCAAAGCACAATTCTTTCAGTATTTGGTCATCGGTTACCCTTTGTCGACTTCCTAATATATAATTAGATTATAGAAAACACTCTTCAGTATTCTTGAATAAATTGCATACGCCTAAACTAATTTTGCGTAAAGAAACACTTGAATAATCAATTAATGTTAACGTAAAATGTGTCCATTGCAATGGACAGGAAACATTTAAAAAAGTTTCTACGAGATACTTTTGTCCATTGCAATGGACACAATATTTAATCGACGTATATTATTAATATTTATTAAGAAATTATAAAAGTAATATTATTTTAATAAATTATGAACATTAACAAATAATATGAAATACATATAAATGAATATTCTAAGAAAAATGTAATAAAATTAATTAATAAAAGAAATTGCTTACCACTCATTTTTAAAATACTTAGGAACTACTCTCACTACAATGCAAAAATCGAATGACTCATTACTTGCACGGCGGTTATGATTAGCTTTTATTTAGATAGGAACACAAGAGAGAAGATAGGAGCATATAAATCTAGAAAAATTGCATATTCTCCATATCTAAATGCGCCCGAAAGTATGTGTCCATTGCAATGGACAAAGTGAGTGCACATCAAAATCAAATAAAAAAAATTAAAAACAAAATTAGAATTCAATGTAAGTATAATACCAGAAATGAAGTCAATCGAAAACATCTAATGAAACCGCAAAACAAAAATGTACCAGATAGTAGACCTAAGCGAATTACTAAACAGCTAGGCAGATTAAGGTTAAAAAATGTCTGTTAAAAATAGGCATATTTGCAACTCATCATTGTGAAGAACTGGTAAGTCGTGAGAATTCACATCCCATGAGAAAATGTTCATAACAAGGTACTCATGGATGTGAAAGAAAGAACGGAATAAATACATGTAAAATACAGGAACTAGGGTGTACATGACCCACGTGTAAAACAGCCGTTTTTGGGTTGTAGAAATTCCCCGCCCATCTTCCCTCTGTCATATTTGCCGTGCTGATAGCACATACATTTCTCTCCTCATCTATATTCCCGTTATTCAAAAAAAAAAAAAAAAACTACCCTCTACACCAACAACTGATACCCTTTATCATCTCTGGCGATTCGCGATTCGACGGGGCCGGCAGTGGGCAAACATCCCTGCAGCCAAGAACCCCCTTCAAGCCTTCCAATAGGCCCACACCGAATGACCTGGTAATAGCAAAGGACATAAACTTATCTACAGTTAATCAATCCCAGTCAGCCTCTTTGGCTGGCAACCCCGTGGGAAGCCAACCCACATACTCATACAATACAGAGCTAGTGCTACAAATAGCACCGGAGCTCTGTGCATCATTGCAGACACTATCAGGTTTAGCTTCAACTATACGCGAAGAAATATAGAGAAGATGGATCACAGAAATAAAACCTTAATTATTAGCAAAATCCCGGCAGGAGCGCCTCCCGTAAAAAGTAGTAGCATACACAAGAGGAAGGCAGTCCTGCTAAAGGTTGCCACCCGGAATAGGCAAGTATACGTCGTCAGTCGTCCAAGTAGTGGCGAAGCTGACTCTGGGCGAGTTCTATTCACTGCAACGCTGGCGGCGCGCTACTGGCCTGTGACCCCTGTACTAAACAATAGACAAAATTCACCATGTCCAACCAACTAGTGATGCCCTTCACCACTTCATGTCAACCACAAAATTCAACGTAGTCTCATTAAATGCCCGATCGACAATCAAAGATCTCCCGGAAATTAAACAAATTGCCATCAATGGTAACGCAAGCGTGCTGCTGGACATGGACCAAAAAGACTCTCCTAAGATGTTGGAGATCCCAGGATTCAAATTGCATAGACTCGATAGGGAAGTGGGTAGGGGAGGAGAAGTAACGATACATGTGGCAAACACCTTACAGTCTAAAGTTGTGCACCCTTTTACGGATTGCATCTGGGAGCTGTTATCAGTCCTGGTGTAGAGTGATGGTGGGGATGATCTGCTAGCACCTACTGCACTGGGGGTGGCATATAGAAGAGGAGCCATATTCGTGGACCATGGATTGGAACTACTGATGGACTATATCGACCTTGCGTCGGGTAGTTGTCCTCGAATGGTGATGGGGGGGGGGGGGTGATTTAAATATTGATGTGGGTATATCATCCCACCTGTGTATCTCATTCATTGATGCCTTTGCAGAGCAGGATCTGACAATATTGAATCATGAGCCCACTCGGCACGGTGCCTCCTCTGCTACTGTTTGGATCTCCCCGTTGTCGCTCCGAATTTCATACCTATCCTATCAGGACAGTATCATGGTGTCTCGGATCATGAGGTGGTCTTAGCTACCTTTTATCTGAGATGCCCAGCCCACTGTAGACAGAGAAGTTTCCACAACTTCACGGACATACAACATGATGCTCTTATCAGTGATGTCTCCGACACGGACTGGCATATTATCCATAACACCCCGGACCCTGAGCTGCCTTCCATCGTTCAACACCGTGAATAATATCTTCCACTTATATGTCCCAATAAGAACGATTACCATTAAATCTTCTGATGAAATAATTTTCAACCGCCCTGACATAATTCTCCAATGTTAGTTTAGAGACATCGTTTACTCACGTTGGAAAAGAGACAAAACATCACCTAACCATTCCGAGTACAGCAGAACGCGCAGAAACACTGACTACCTGATCCGTTCCAAAACTAAGGAGCTTGCTAGGGACAACTTTGAAAATGGGGTTGACTGGGGTAAGATTAAGGAACTTGGGCTTGGTTCTAAAGCTCGTTGCCTTTATTTCCTATTCGCACTTCACATCTATACTCTTCCACTCTAACACCCAACACCGATGTAGCCTAAACACTGGACGATGCGTTCTCACTGATATACTGTACTGAGAGCGATGTGCTGGTGGCAGTCATACGCATTAAATCCAATGCTGTTGGCTCAGACGGCACCCCGATTAGATTTCTCAAAATTATTTTAGCAATTATTCTCTCGCATTTGACCATACTATTTAACAAACTCATCACCTGTTCCCACTTTCCCGACGGCGGGAAAACAGGTCTCATTACACCTATTCCTAAAAAAACAACCCCGAGTTCGTTGGCCGACTGGAGGCCCATTACCATATTGCCAGCCATCTCCAAGGCCTTCGAGTTTATTATCGTTGAACAAATCAGTCAGCACCTTGAAGTTCAGAGCCTGTTGAGCGAATCACAATCCGGCTTTCGATGCAAACACTCCACCACAACAGCGTTGTCCAAGGCGTTCTCCAACATTCGCGAATTGTGTGATGATGGCTCTAATGTTGCCCATGTTCTTTTAGATCTGAGCATGGCATTTGAATCTTTACCACATACTTCACTAGTCCTAACCAGGTTATTCAATTTCTCCACTCCAGCGAGCTCACTAATAGCCAGCTACCTATCACATCGACAGCAAGCTGTCGAATAAAACTGTAAAAGATCCACCCTTGTCGCAATATGTGCTGGTGTCCCACAAGGTGTGCTGTGGACCCTATACTCTTTCCATGTACATGAATGATATATCGGCAGTTTTCACTGACTCTACATTACTATCGGATCTACGCTTTCACCTATATGCTGATGACCTGCAAATATATAGTGCGTCATCAGTTGTAAATATCCCCAAACTCATAGCAGATATCAATTATATCCTAGAGGACATCTCACTATGGTGCTGGCATAATAAGCTGAGCATCAACCCAGCAAAAGCACAGGCAATAATCTATTCATCTCGCTCCAGGACTCTTGCTCCTTCCAGCACGATCCCACCGCTGATTGTTCAAGGTCTGGTTGATCCTTTCTCCACCAATCACGTCAAAAACTTGGGTCTTATGATGGATCCACACCTCAGCTGGGGTCCACAGGTTAAACAGATCTGTGCACGTATCTATGGTGGACTCCGCTCCTTATACGCAGTCTCTCACAAATTCCCTCCTAGCATCCGTCTGATGTTGGTCAAAACCCTGATTGTTTCGCACTTCTTCTATGCTGACATAGTAACCTTTCCATACTCAAGTGGTATGATGGACAAAATCTTGCGTCCTGTAGCGGCCTGCGCCAGATTCGTTTATGGACTCAGGCGATATGATCATATATCTCCGTTCATGCATCTATTCTTCCTATGCCCTCTCCCCGAACTCTACTTAATAGGAGTTGTTACCTTCATCATGAGATCAAAACTGACACTGCTTTCAAGATACGTAAATGCCAAGTTTAACTGGAGTAGGATACGTGCTGTACGAATCACGCACCCGCACCCACTTTGGATCCCGTAGTATCTATGGCCAGGGGACCACTGTGTGGAATAGGCTGCCTACACTAGTAAGAGGTGCGATAGCACTAAAAAGCTTAAAAACTCTGGCACTGGAGCATTTCTCCACACTAACAGACTAACCTTTGTCTCACCATCAGCCTATACCAAGCCAATAGTCACATCTTCCCACTACTCACCCCGTCAACCTTACATGTTCAACCATATATACTCTTGCTAGAGTCATCCACATCTACGGCTCACAATGCCGTGAGTTCCGAATTCCGGAATTAAAGATAGAGGTGTAGCCAGGTTCCAAATACTAATTTCATAAGGGTATTCGGCCTTAGGTATCTAAAATAATTGCGTGTACACACTGCCTATTTTATAACAGTGTTTGTGTTAAGCTATAAGGCTAAGGGATAGTCAATTTCTGTTGTTTTTGTTATTTTATTTTATTCTGTTAAGTTTCTGATCGTTACACCGAATCATTAGATTCATTGCAATACTGTTAAACAGCTATAGCTTTATTTCAGTATTAATGGTAACGTAGTCTATAACATTGCTAGTAATAAGCTGGTCATGGCCAAGTGATAGTCAATGTTTTATTGTGTAAGGTAACCTATCTTTATACCGAATCAGAAGATTCCTCGCAATACTGTTAAACAGTCGTAGCTTTATTTACAATAGTTTGTTAGGTACACGGTCCTCTACCTCATAATTTTAATGTATATTTATAAGAACTTGTTAAGCTATAAGGTGCTAGCCTTAGTTATAAATACTCACTACTAGAGACCTTGAATATCGGATTATATTTGCTCTACCATATTTTTCCTAATATTTAGCTTCTAATTATCTAAATAGAAATTGTTTACTTAAACTGAAATTTGAGATTCTAAAATTTCAATATTATATAGCTAGAAGCAATCTAACTTTTCATACTTGTACTCATTCTAAATACAACAATCTTAATAACCGCTTTTACACTGCTAAGAAACTACTCTTTAAATATGTCTTAGTACCTAGTCGCTATACCCAACGCTAGTCTGCGTGGCGAATATGCCGGGGTTTGTAATAAATAAACTTGGAATTCGAATTTGAAGCGGCTTCTTGGTGGCCGCTGGCATTTAAATTTCATCTGCGAAGAGTCCTATCCGGCATTACGAACCTGTTGCGCGATTAATCTTTTAGGTGCTTTACGGTTTTCGACACACAGATCTCTGATTTTTCTTTCGTCACGTGGAGTAGTATGCTTTTTCCGTCCACATCTTTTGGCGCGCTTTGGACTTAACTCCAAATAAGCGTCCATTTTCTTCTTTATATGGCCCACTGTTGCTCTGGGAATTCAGCGTGTGCATAAGTAACATTTTAATTTCTGATATTTTAACGGGAGAAATGTCCTTGTATTAGGAAATAATGAGCTTAAGTGTGGGAAAAATAAAAAAGGAAAATATTAGAATTATGTAGAGCTTTTCTTCAAAATGAAGTTAATACTTCTCATTTTTAACCAGAAATCGTCTGCTAGTATCAGTTTGTTTTAAAAAGACTTTTTATCTTAGGCACTTATTACTCGATCCCTAACAAAACTAACTGGATTTGACAACAATAGGCCTATTACCGTTTTTATTGCTGTATTTCCTGGATATGCAAGCTTCGGTGATGTGTGTATTTTAATTTCATGATGAATTTTCTGTACTAAGTTGGATATATGTGGGAACAATTCTTCGTGGGATGATGAACAACGCACTTATTTTCACAAATGAAGTTCAAGTAGTTTTTTATTCAAGCTAAGTATATGAAAACAGGTTTTAATTTTAATTTTAATAATATAATACACAATGAATGATTTTGACTTAATGACTTAATGGCTTTAAACAAATTAATGATTTTAACTAGAAAACGTTACGGCTTTGCTTTCGAGTGTCTTCTCGTCTTTTCGACTTATCACTGACTGGGGGTTCGATCATCATCACTTCTGCAAATTCGATTTCGTTGAAGGTTACGGTACATCATTATCTAGTCGTATTTACTTGCGAGAGAACACGGCCGACTAAATTCAGAGTTTCCTCCCACATATATTTTCCGATTCACCAAAGGAAGCATTGCGGAATTCAAGAAAATTACTATTTTCAAGACATCAAGGCGATTTTTGGCGATTGATAGCTCATGTTGAACATCGGTCTTCTCTCTTTCGAGTGGTTTAATACGTCTCTCATGATTATCTACTTTTTGAAGCCGCTAATCAGGGAGTCTATTGATTTGTTGAATGCAGCTATTTTATTGGTTGGATATTTTCATACAGGCTTTGTGACAGAAATTTTTATAGTCGACACAATCTTGCCCACTATTTGATCTAGTAGCGAGACCGTCATATTGGATACATTTAGGGGGCATTGTTCTGATCCATAAAGTTCAATGTATACAAATGGTAGATTATGCGACAAGCTTAAAGCTCGGCTTGCATTCATTCCAGGTAAAATATTCGACAGAAAATAAGTTATCTAAGCATGCGATTATTACACAGCAAAAAAACAAAGTTTTATATTTATGCAATTTACCAATTATAAGGCTTAAGTTAGAGATGTAGCTATGTAAACAAGAAACAAATTCATTCACGTGCCGGCTTAGATAATGACACTGATGTTTACTGTGTTCCAGCATCGACTTCACAAAAAATTATTGGAAGACTGTCAGGACAAGATTAAACAATTTGAATTCAGAACTGCAGCAATATGTACCAAAAATAAGAAGTTTAAAGTTATTATAATATGCCTAACCGTAATTAACTTTGTATAAACTATAAAAATAGCACGAGTAAATTTTATCATTGACAATTTGTATATCTTCTTCTTCTTTGTTCAGAAATGAGTGTATTATAAAGAAAGGGCGTTGCAATAACTTTCCACAGTCCTGCAGCAACTTCGTACAGGTTATTCGATACCAACAAGGAGACATGTTTCTTTTTCATACAAAAAGCTGGCTTTAATACCATTATAATAGCAAATATTTCATCTTTGAATGTTATGCTATGCATTTCAAATGACAGACCATGGACATAAGCTGTATGAGCTGTGGTGTTAACCGTAATTTATGATTTTGAGTTTTTATTTACACTGTTAAAAATCTGGGTTTAACTATAAGAGAATTTGATTTCTATATAATTCCAATAAAATAAAGCTTTTTAGAATTTTCAAATAATACAAGACTATTAGGATTTATTTGGAACAAATATCTTATTTCAAAATTATTTGTATAAAATAAAAATCTTTTGTTCATTAACATATATGAAACTCAAAGGAAAGAGTTTTATCAACACAGAGCTGAGGTTTAAAATTAACACTTGTTAATGATTCTATGTATAAAACTGAAAACGGTTTATTACAAAACTCTTAAGGCTTTAAAATAAATCAATATAATATGAATAGTAAATTTTCTGGAAGTTTTAGTTTTAAGGGGGGGTTAGGGTATTTTCAGTGAAAAAAAAGGCATATTTTTGAGAATTTTTTGAGGCGAACTAAATAGCGATAATTTATCAAATCTTTTTCTACATAATAGTGGTATATTTCAAGAATATTATGTTAAATTTTTATGGAAAAAAATTAATAAACAAATGATTGGCAGGGACTCTCCGGAGGCGCCTCGAAAAAAAGTTGATTTGCCGTGCACATGATTTCTCGAAGTAGGATTATCTGAAAGCAAAAATTCAATTCGTTAAAGGAGACGTTTGTCGAGGTAATGCCGGGGGTATTTTTTATTTTTTTATTTTTAAATTTTGGCGTCACTTTGAAGTCAAAAATGCGATTTTCGCTGAAAAAATCAGCCTATTTGTTATTGTAAAATTGATAATTTAAAAAAAAAAACAAAAAAAGCTCCCAGCGTTACCTGATGAATTATATGAAGAAGCACTGCGCAAAATTTCAGAACGATCGGTCAATTAGTTTTTGAGTACTCGTGTGCAACGACTTTGAAAATGATGTTTTTCAGGAGAACGCTTTAAAGTTTTGCACAGTAGATAATGCGGAATAAAATACTATAATTCTTCTATGCTCACACTGAATCATCTATCACAGGTCCATAGAGCAAATCGCTTCCTTCTAGATGCACCGAATATGCAGGACGCTACCTGAATGTATACTTTTATAGCGGGAAAAATTTTGGGCTATAAATACAATACAGGAGACCGGCAGGAGGGAATGCGGGCAGCTGTGCTTCAGCTGCGCGGCAGGTACAAAGTCGGCCGGTGCACCGGATACGCTAATCCTCATAACTTCGTCAATTTTGATTCGATTTACTTGAAATTTTTACACGATATTCATTTAAAAAAATAAAAATAACTGAAAGAAAAAAGTGAAAATATCCTAACCCCCCCCCCCCAAACAAATCTGAAAAAAAGTGCACTGTTTTTCGTACATTAATAGACTTCCAGTATCCCCTGATTACCTACTAATCAAAATACTTTAAAATTCAAAATTAAAGTTAATAATTAAAGACACAATATCAGGTTTTTGTTCAATATTGTTTACTTATGGTTCCTCTTTTTTTTTATACATATATATGAATAAATCCTTTTCTATATAGAATATTTTTTCCAGGCGAATGTATTCCTTTTTACTTTTTTCCACAAAACAGATTTTTTAATATACACAAGCATAAAGTGTAATTACGATAATTATTTAATTGATTAAAATTATTCAAGTACACAAACTTCCGTACACCACTAAATCACGCACAAAATTGAATGATGCAATGCAATCCAATTGGATCAAATGGAAAATTGTATCTCGGATTGTTCAAGCATGTTCAATTTTAACTGTAAAGTTTAAAACTGAAACCACTGGCCTAAAATTTCGACAGAAGTTTTAGTTTCAAACCGAAGTCATTTATAAATATACTATAATAACGTAATTTTAAAACTATTAAACCCTGTTCTGTTTAGAAATTAAACGAAAATAATTTGAAGTAAATATTAACTGAAGACTGGAGAAAAATCGAAATCATAAAAGGTTTTGTAACAAAACTAAAAAGATTTAATGCTGCTAATTTGCTATTCTGTTTTTTTTTATTGCTGAGCAGTGAGTGTCTTATGTCGAAATACTCATCTAAAGGATACTTTGTTTGGTAGAAAATTAAGCAAACCTCAAAAACTACCGTATCCGTTGAACAAAAAAATCTCACGATCCATCCCATAAATTTTTCTGAGAATTCTCAGTTGCAAATCATATATGCGATAAGATTTCTTTTAGTAGCCACGCTAAACTTTCCAGCCGAGTGCATTTTCTATGTTAGTTTCCATTTTAGATAACCAGTGAGCTGACTAATGTGGAGAGATTTCTTCAGAGAGCTAAACCACAAAGCAGTACAGTACTTACCCTTTGACGCATTTCATGACTGTAGCTAGAATAGAAATAAGGTGAGAAAAGAAATTAGGAATCAACCATTCAGAGCTGTTGGAACTCATATTCGGACACATTTTTTTACATCATATCAAAATTGATCAGCAACAATAGTTTATACCAATTAAGTGAATCCGCTCATAACAGTAAGGTAAAGATACTGCAACCAACAACTTACGTACATGTAACAGAATTTAGGAATCTAGTATCATATGTAGTATGTAAACTAGAGGAAATTGAGAGGAAATGGAAACTTAAATTACATAGATTATAATTAGAAATATAGATGTACCTAAACAGTTCTGTTCGGGCAATAGGCAGAAGAGAATCAAAAATAAAAGTTTTAAATTGGTTTTAATCCTAGACTAATGTAGATAACAGATAAATAAGGTAAGAAAATAACTCAGTCAGTTTTCTTTTAAAGTATAATAGAAATAGTTGCCTTATTTTGTATTTAAGTTGGCAAAAATTAGTATTGCGAACCAAAATTTCATTTCGCAACTGTTGTCTTATCTTAAAAAATAAAATCACACACACAAGATAAAAAACAAAAAATCTGTACCAATATATGACTGGTAAACGTTATCGTTGTGTTGTATTTTTATAACTCATTGGCAGATCTACTCAAAAATATGCATGCAGAAGCCCCATCATATCTAGATAATTCATTACAAAAAGTCCTAACATATTCTAGTGAGATCGTCAAGAATAAATGTATACACCAAAGAGACGCTTTACTTCATCCTTATTAATAAGGGGTAAACTATCAAACCTAACAACTACATTCACCGCAGTTATAATTTGGTTGCTTAATAGTTGTAAAATGAAAACTATGACAATACAAGAAGCCACAACCGAATCAACCAGAGCCCTCCATTCCGTAAAGAGATATAGGAAGCTATCACTTAGCTTAACAAAACCGCTGAAGATGCCAACGTATTCGGAGTTGCATTATACAGAACAAGTGCCAGCACCACAGGAGAAACTGCACTGTCCGTCCTTGAGTAGACATGGACAAGTGCAAGCATTGCATTCTGCGGGAAGAAAAAAGCAATAATTGTAACACTTTCAAGGAAGAGTGATCTAAAACAATGTAACATTTGACGCGGCATCGCACTACTGCACTCACGAAACAAGGTCCTAAAGCTGATAATTCTCTGTGTAATTGAAGGTAAAATATGTTAGAAGAACAAGCTAGTTTCAGAAGAGAGCAGATGCGTAGATTAATTATCGGAGTGAAATTTTCCTTATATAGCAATCGTTGATGAAAGATAAAAGAGGCAAATGGAAATCGATAGGCGACAAACTTAATCACACAAGTACTCACCTGACCGGAATTAGAATGGAAGCGAACATCGTTGGTGTTCCGTCCACCGACGTATTTTATTCCGCGATGCTTTTCCTTGTTGCATTTCTTCCTAAAAAGACAGAAAAGACAATACAAAGAATCCAATTTAAAGTTAATTTATATAAAAAAATACTTATCTAAAATTCAGGAAATTCCTCTCTTTAGTCCAGCAGGGTCCTAGGATTTTCCCAATCAAGAATATTATTTAAAAAATACAAAAAGTTTATTAATTTTAACATTAACATGTAAAAACATCATAAATTTACCTTAAACATATATTCCTCCTACATTTGTTGATGACGTCGCTAGGGCAACACCACATCGACAGGCGGGAGCTCATAACTGGATGCGGCGGCTATATAAAGCCGACGAGCCGCAGCATCCGCTCATCTGGTTTAGAGACTTCTCTAAGTACAAGAATACTCCCAACCTCATATAGAAGATAAATTCTATATTTCCGTCCCACACCTAAGCAGAAGTTTAATTCTACGCAGAGATTAATCTGCGAAATTACATCCCACACCTAAGCAGAAGTTTTATTCTGCGCTGAAATTAATCTGCAATATCTCCTGTACACATCTAAGCAGAAGACTAATTCTGCTGCAGAGATTAATCTGCAACATCTCTACACATTTACAGAAGAATAATTCTGACGCAGAGATTAATCTGCGTTCTTCTTTATAGTAGCATATTGCTACACTTCTGCGCACGCTCAGAATACTGTCAGAGACTAATCTGACTAGTTTTACTGACTATAGCACTTTATTACTCTTGTGCCCTCACGTATGAACAGAGGTATTTTGCTGCCTTTGTGCCCTAATACACCATAAAAGGGGTTCTACTTTATAGAAACATATTGTTGCCACCTTAATAATTCTATATTCGGATACTAATCTGAATTATTTTTCTGTAGAAGCACTTTGCTGCCCTTGTGCCCTCACGCACTAGCAGCATCAACATTTTCATTTTCCTTCATTCTAATGACAGCTAACTAATTCTGGTATTCTTCTATCTTTGTTTCAGAGAGAATAATTAATCAGAACCCGGAACAGGATTCACCGGAATTTTAATATCAACTTTTTATTTGTCTTTTCTTTATTTTTTATTAGTTTTATTCTAGTGTTTTTTTACTTGAAGTTTTTATTGAATTTTATAGTAGTTAGTTGGTTAGTTTTTAGTTCTGAGTTTTTCATGTAAATGAATTTTGTGATAGACCTGTGAAGGACCTGGGTGGAAACCAAGAATGGCTTAGAACATAGTGAATAGATAGGCTATGTGGAGAATGCAAGGGAGTTTGAAGAAGGAAAGAAAATAGTATACTCTGCTAACTTTCTTTTGTACCTTCCTTCTTGTAATATAAAAATCTAAATACGTCTTCATCACATTTACCTGAACTTATTTAGGAAAATTTTCTAAAAATTTAAAAGAGTCAGGTCCCAAATCAATTTTCAAAATATAGTGCACATACTCGTATGCTAAACTTTATTCATTGCCTTTAAGGGTGAGTAAATTTGGAAGCATTTCGTTCCCGGTTTTATTTACAAAATTTTTTATAATACTGATTTGAAATCTTCGGGGCGAAATATTAAACACTCGTCAATTCAAATTCAATTTTTGAAAAACGAGTTGGGTTTTTTTGTTTTGTTTCTTTTTCAAGAGCCTCAAAAAGGAAGAAGGCCGCCATCAGGCTAAAAGGAACCCCCATGCTACAGGAAGCTAATTGAAGCTATCATTCGCTACTATCAAGGCAATAAGCCACCACAAGCTATCCAGAAGGCTGCCACCAGGCTAGGAAGGACTCTATTAGGCTGCAGAAAGATATTCCCAGTCACTACCAGGCTCAAATTTAACAGAAATAAGAAAAAGAGGTCATCCAACCACGATTGATTCAGACCAAGATGAATTTGTATTCGAAGAAGACATCCATGAACAATCCATGGTTGGCGACAAGCTAGAGAAACTTTACATAAATTTCGGAAAGGATTCTGCTTCACGAAAAGACGAGCAGTATATAACAAAGCGCCTGGAAATTTCCAAGGCATATTGGGCTCTCTTTCAATACAATCACAAAAAGTTGGCCCCGCTTGTAGAGGAATACAAGGAGAACCTGTACTTCAAAAAATCATACCATGATGCTATCAAGGAAGTATATCAGCAATTGATGAAAGAATAACGTGCACATCCAGCAAGGCTTAAATCACCAGCTCCACCAGGGTCATTTACAACGGCAGCTACTATTCCAGTCCCCATCGAAACCCCTCGTGATGTCGAACCGACATTACAAGATGATGACAGATCAAACGAAATTGAACAGACTCCAGGGGATGAAGGCATGAAGACCGGAAATGTTGAGGTCGTAAGATTAGTCCGACG
This sequence comes from Dioctria linearis, assembly GCA_963930735.1. NCBI lineage: Eukaryota > Metazoa > Arthropoda > Insecta > Diptera > Asilidae > Dioctria > Dioctria linearis. The sequence continues at coordinate 76,212,948 of OZ005740.1, read as the reverse complement.
GCAGAAGGCCTTGATGAGAATCATCACACATCTCGTCCAGGACATTGAATCTAAGGCCGGGCAGCCCCATGAGAAGCCTTATTATCAATTAAAGGTAGAGCTGCTCCGGACATATCAGCGTGATATGATCGCCAACGATCAGCTCATCTGTGAACAGTCCGCAGGACCAAACGCATTGGGATATGAACCTGGTCTCTACCATGAACAAGATGGCTGGATACAAGATACAATCATATGACTCCAGCAAAAATTAAGCGACTTCAACACATCAACAAATCAGGCTGCATCTTGACAAGCGCATAACGGCTTAATCAAATTGCCAAATTGTCTTACCTACATTCGATGGTAATTATTTACGATGGACACAGTTCCAAGATCTCTATATCCAGCTGATACATAATCAGCCTATAAGCAATGCCCAAAAGATGTTCTACTTAACGATAAATTTATCAGGAGAAGCAAGGGCATCAATGCAGCATCTACCAGTATCAAACGAAAATTATGAAGATGCTTGGAGGACTCTACAGCACAGATACGATAATAAACGACTCTTAGTAACAGCGCTATTGAATAAGCTACTATCCCAGCCGACTAGTCAGATAGAATCGGCGGCAGCCATAAAGAAGCTACAAGATACCACAAACGAGTGCCTTCTTGGGTTAAAAAATATAGGAATACCAACATACAATTGGAATCCATTCTTGGTTCATTTTAAAACTAAAAGGTTTGATCAAACTACACACACCTTATTTGAGCTATCATTAGAGGCCCCAAGAGAATTGAGCTCTATGAAAAGAGTGTTAGAATTTTTGGAGATCCGATTCCAATCCCTGGAAACATTAACAGGGATAGAACAGAGCTGCCTCCGGGACAGGCTAAGCATGAAGGGTATCCAGCATCCCAAGTCGGCTCTCTTAGCCACTTCAAACGAGAATCGTTGCATAGCCTGCAAACAGACTCATGCGTTATTTGCATGCAAGAGCTTTCTCTCACTGTCGCCATACAATCGTCTACAATTATTGAGAAAGCACCATTTGTGTGTAAACTGCATGAAAGAGAAGCACACGGTAGCCAGTTTCAACTTACGAAGCTGTACAAAATGTTCCGGTGAGCATAACACACTGGTGCATTTAGATAACAGTTCAAGGGGGCCAACAAGCCACGCCTCATTCACCATGGAGGGGACACACCTTATGAGAAGTCAATCAGGCCCAGATTCAGCATCAGCTGCTAACCAAGTACCAGTCAGTCACTCAACGACTTTAGCAGCCCAAACTGATAGAAATACAAGGAAGTTCGTTCTCCGCAGTACGTTATTAGTGAGATTGAGGAACGAGGAGGGAGTCGAAGTGGAATACAGGGCGGTTCT
>OZ005740.1:76176570-76211379 GCA_963930735.1 Dioctria linearis | reverse complement strand
TTTCATAACTTGTTTTTTCAATTGATACTTTGCTCTTTACCCAAACAGATCACTGTTTCTTGGGAAGCTAATTACGCAATAATTTCAACATGAGCTCTAAGGACACTACAAACCTTCTAAAGCCTGCGGATGAAAGGAGTAAAGAATATTCATATAAGGCTCAGTCTACATCTATGAAATCGATGCTTTCCAGAAATAAAGAAGAAAGTTTTTCATCCAAAAACGAGTCGACTGTCCCAATAGTATGAAGATAAAAATATCATATTCTTATCAGCTTCATGTGAACTATGATATCATGGCAAATAACTCTGCTACCTTCCAATGCTCACCAGCCCCAGACACAAAAAAACAAAAATCAATTTGTTTATTTTATTCGAATGTATTTGTTTAAGCAAGAAGTTATATTACTAATTTATATTACTCATATAAGTCGGCATATCATCCTACATTAATATGATAGCTCGTTAATGCTTTTAATTAACCTACTCTCAAGCTAATGATAATATGTAATTTTTCAGATGTGGCTGCTAAAACCACTTTCAGGCTAGGCTAACAAGTTCCTCTAGAAAGATTTCGTGTAGCAACACTGGTCATGCCATTACACATTATCACCAAAAATTTGATGCAAAGTCTTTTACTATACCAATAAAACTTTCACTACTCATCTAAGTCAACATATCATATTATATTAGTATCACCCTACATTGATATCATAGGTGATCAAAGCTTTAAATTTAATCTGCCCAAAAATTTATATCATAGGAGATCAAAGCTTTAAATTTAACCTGCCCAAAAATAAATTTTATTGAAAATAAAAAACAATTTTTCATAAAACTTAAGATTTTTCAATACACCCACTCTCTCTCTCTATCTCTCTCTCTCTCTCTCTCTCTCTCTCTCTCTCTCTCTCTCTCTCCTCTCTCTCTCTCTCTCTCTCTCTCTCTCTCACACACACACACACACACACACACACACACACACACACACACACACACACACACACACACACACACACACACACACACACACACACACACACACACACACACGCGCACACACACACACACACACACACACACACACACACACACACACACACACACACACACACACACACACACACACACACACACACACACACACACACACACACACACACACACACACACACACACACACACACACACACACACACACACACACACACACACACACACACACACACACACACACACACACACACACACACACACACACACACACACACACACACACACACACACACACACACACACACACACACACACACACACACACACACACACACACACACACACACACACACACACACACACACACACACACACACACACACACACACACACACACACACACACACACACACACACACACACACACACACACACACACACACACACACACACACACACACACACCGAAAAATTTTCTGATTAGGTTTTAATTTCCATTACTTCACACACACACACCTACATCGAAAATTTTCTGATTAGGTTTTAATTTCCATTACTTCATGTTTCCGTGATCTATTTTTAGATATCGAATATCATAGTATGATCCGTCTTGTTTATAAGAGATTTTTAATCCCCAACTTACGTTATAGTTGTTGTTGTTGTTGTTTTCAACTAAAGAAATTAGGAATCTTTCATAAATCGTCCAATTTGTTTACTTTACTCGGCTGCTGTGCGAATTTGTTTACATTATTCGACCGCGAATGTGTTTACTTTACTGAACTGAGATAATTTGTTTATGAAAAGAATCAAATTAGAAGTGTTACACCTGAAGAGCAAAATTAGGCATTTACTAATTTCCATTACATATCTAAGTCAACATATCTACCTACATTCATCCCCAAACCAGCTTCACCTGATCTATTTTTAGATATATCACCTGAGAAGGTAAGATCGCTAATATCTCGAACCATAGAGGATTTCTGATGAAAATTTTATCCCCCCTAGTACTAATACTATTGGCATGAACAAAAAATATCCTAGTGCTAACTTGAATTATTACTACTATTAATTATACCAGCAAAGATAAGATCGCTAATATCTCGAGAACCATAGCCCGTGGAGGATTTCTGATGAAAATTTTGTCCACCTCTAGAACTAAGACCCCCACTGACACCTTCTAGAATCTATTGGCATATTGTAGGGTTAACTTGAATTATTACTAATACTAATTACACTAATTTCACAACATTTCTTATCCACCAGCTGCACACATCCACACACACCCCTAGGTAACGTTTCCTCAGCCACCAAGTAGCCCAGCCCAACATACCACAGCACTCAAACTAAAGAAAACAACTGAAACCAAACTCAAGCTGACAAGTATACAGTCCCCGATATAAATTCGCTTAGGGTATTTCACATCATTACTTAAGCCGCACACATTCTACCCAAGCATTGGTACAGGTAACGTAGCCCAGTCCAACACAACCCAGACAGTCCTAGTCATAGTATCAGATATTGCCACTAAAGCTCTCAGCCTCCAGTACCCAGACACAGGAGGGGGCACCTCAAAGTCAAATTGTAGCCTCCAAGACCAGATCAAACTTAACCAGCAACCTTCACTAATAAAGCTTCCCGCCCTTTCACAAGATGCCAAATTTTCAGTACAAAAGCGACCTCAGAACCACCTCAAAATTGCTCACCATACCTCAATTTATTAAAAAAAATCAGGCAAGGCAAGAGCTTGAACAGCTGACGGGGATCAGCTAATCAGTTCATATCATCCCCTGGTCATCCAGACGGTAGGAAGGAATTCCCCCAGGCAGGCCCTGTGCCGTAGACCACTAGACGGAATCCCCCTCAGTGACCCAGAATCCGATCCAGAAACCACCAAAATAGTTTGGAAATTTCCGGACACTTTTTGTATGGAAAAAGTGCGCCAGAATCCCCATAGCGTAACTACTTGCATCAAAGGCAATTCCCTGGAAATTTACAAAAACAAAAAGAATCGATCATTTTTTAATTGCATTTACGGAGTTTATTCCACCAAACCCCTCACCTAATGCATATAAAATACGACAATTGGGTTGAATTTAATTAGACGTGAGTAGTAAGCAGTTTATAGTCCCCCTAAAGGCCCATCTGTATATAGGTGAATTAGGATTGCGTTGTGCATGCATTGAAATTACTTTAGAGATTGAATTCTAATGTCCAGTGGGTCTGGAAGTGTCAGTGTACCGAAATTTTCAATATCCTAGAGAATTTTATTTTAATTGGGTTGAGTTTGGATATTTTCCAAAATGCTGCAACAAAATTTCATACATATATTTCGGTCATTAGTTAACTGAACCTGAACATGTTTTTTGACTGGCTAAATCTGAAAATCGTTAGGCTATTGAGCTGCAGTTTTCAGTTTTTTCTTTTCATTAGAAAAAAGTCTAAGTATCAATAGTATCGCACAAGTATGCAATAGATTCAAAGAAAAGTATTCACTTTTTAGCACACAAGCATGAACATTATCAATAATATTTTCTATATGAAAAGAACTTTCTCCAATTAATTTTGTCAGTCCTCAATATAAGAATTTTTCTTATTTCGCCTCAAACTTAATACAATAGAATCAGCCCGATAAAAATGTAAAGGTAATTGTGAGTAGAAAAACCTCAGAATCATCCCAGAGATGTTGATATACTTTAACAAGATCCTCAACAGTTCCTGGACTGTACAACATCAAATGCTTAAAAAAAAATCCAAGAACTCATAACCAACCAGTCTCAAGTAAACTCTTGACCTACATATTATCGTGAAGTTTATGGAGACAAAGTACAAGGTGTCTGGCAACGCGGCTGATCCGGTTCCGTTTTTTCCGAACTCCGGTCAAGCCATCGTATAAGCCTGGTAAATCACTTTCCTAAATTTGCGTTAGTAATACCTTGCTGAACGTAGAGAGCCTAATACCATAGACATACATGTGGTATTGATGCCATGGTGTTCGAAAACTAAAACACATACTAGCTGGATACCAGCTGAAGTACCTGGTGTACCGTAAACGTACCTCGTACTTGAAACGCAACAATTTTTGCTGGTATCCTAATATTTAAACCTTGCAGAGACAGTTTTCTACTGATACCACTGCCATTAATTTGCAAAAAAAATTATTAGAATTTTTCACGTCAAACAAAAAATAAATAATGTGAGAATCTAATAAAGACTTACCAAAGTATTTCTTATGTGCATTTTTTATGATATTTCCGACGCCTGTGTGTCGAGCTATTGTTGTGAAGTAAGGTTGATTGCGCTTCTCTAATTGTTTAGATTCATTTAACCATATTTCGTTAATATTGTCATTTTTGTTATTGCATATATTAAGAAACACACAACATACTTTAATTATTATTGGCGCGTTGACAAGGTGAACTTCTAATCCTTTCCCAACGCGTCTGAAACGAGCATTTAAGTGGGCCTTTTCCACTACTGGCCGACATTTGATGAGTTGATAATTAAATTTAATTATGACTCGACATATAGAAAATGGAAATGGCCTCATCACTGATTTTGCAACCGTAGAGTACCATTCTTTGTAGTTATAGTAATCCACAGCTTCGTCTTTAGGTGGACTTACTTCTATATGGCAGCCATCAATAGCTCCGAAACACTGTGGAAAGCCAAGCAGTTCAAATCCGCGAACGATTTCATTAATTTTTTCTTGTGTTGAAGGACATGTATTCAAAAATTCTTTTTGGAATATATTATACAATTCTGTACAAAATTCCAGTAATACTTCTCCTACGGTAGTTCTGCCAACACCAAAATAGGTTTGCTATAGTCCTGTATTTTGCCGAGGAACCGAGTGCGTATAAAGATATGGCAATTTTTTTAGCTAGGGGAATAACTAAGCGCCTTGTTGTATCCATTCTTTCCATATTTATCAAATTATCAACGAAAACATTGAATGTTGATCTGTCCACTCGAAATGCGTTCTTGAAATCCTCTTCATATATCTTCGGCATATCTTTTACACAATATTGACTTTGAAGCTATATACATATATATATAGCTCAAAACTAGGTATTATCTTTATCCACACCCTCCTATTGCCTCTCCATGCATTATTTAAAATACAAAATTTTCTGCAAAGCGCTGCTCGTCTTTTGCTCCTAATTGCTAATAACTTAAGCTGCGTATTTGATCTCTCCAGCAAATTTATTAATAATAAATTATTCATATAATCTGAAATTAATTTATGTTGTGACATTTTTAGGAAAATCTTCTACTTTTGCTTTTCAGTAAGAGCGAATGTCAAACTATACTACGAACAAACGTGTGTCAAGGGTCGGCTATACTGCGTGGTATAGCTTTGAGATGGTATCAATGACATGGTATCAATACCATATGTGTGTCCACAGTATCAGCTAGGTAGGCAGTGATATTTATTAAGCTTTAAGAAATTAAAAATTTGTCATTCTAATGTCAGAAAAGCTTGGGAGAACAACTCCAAAATAATCATTCCTTATATGAAGTCAACATGAAGACTTTGTTATTTCAAATACGCAGCAAATATTGTTCTTCAACAGAATTAGCTCGCCTTACGCAATAGATAAACAGCGGGCGATCTCGCTTGACAGTTTACTCTATCACTACTCATCCGTAGAAGACCACCTGCTTCTGATGTTACTGGCGCTGTGGTAACACACTAACACAGGAGTAGTGGAAGGGTGAACACCGCCACCGTTTCACCTATGTTTCCGGAACTGGATGTATTAAATATTGTTTCGAGTACCGCTGATGTTGCGTTCATACCTGCGCCCTTAAGTGGATTTAATATGGTTTTATTTTCAGCCTAGGTGCTCCTGTGCTATGCCTGTGAATGTCGTTAGCCACATATGACGAGCTATTCGTATGCTGCGTCACATAGCACTTCTACAACTCTGGTATAGTGGATGCAACTAAGGACTTGCAGCTATTGAATTCGAACATCTGCGGTCGTCAAGTTGGAATTGATTCAATTTGAGACCGAAATTCGTCTAGTTCCAATCGCAACTGGCAAGTCCATATTGGGTCGACTCTGATACAACGCCACTCACCCTGAGTGCAAATTCACCCGCCTGACCGTCATAGGGATCGTCAGGACCAGCCGTGAACACCTATCGGTCAGTTGACTGTGAAACAGTTTCTCTCTGTATTTCAGCTTCTTCCGTAGATTGTTGTGGAAAACGAAAAGTTGAGCTATATCTGACTCCTATCGCCGCCACACTTCCAGTGCTGAATCGTATCTCAGATGTGCCAGAAGCAGCACTCACTATATCAGCATCTTTCTACCTTGTCAAGATTTCATTTTATACTGCGGATATCAACTTAGATATCCTCAAATCTTCCAGCCTAGATCGCATATATACCTCGGAAGTATACCTCTTCTGTCCCTGTTACTCGGAGGGCTGTAGGTATCACAGTCATCCAGACGTATTACCTCAAGGCTTATGAAATATTCGGCCTTAGCAGGAAAGCAGAAGTCGATCTAAGGTGAGATTGACTGATTACAGCTACAACTTATGTCCATTTACCGTTAAACGAATCTCATCTTCACCATAACTAAGTTTGTCGACATGCAGATATGAACTGCAGCGAGACGAGGAATTAAACACTGTATACAGAAAATAAGATAGCCCAAATAAATTTTGACATTCATGTGGGAATATCATAAACAACATGCTTTATACCAGGCATACCTTGTATTCTGCATACCGTAGCAATTACGGTCTATCTTATTCTCAAACAGCTTGACTACAAAATATTGCTGTCATTCTTCAGCTGGAGGCAGCACTTTTTTCGAGGCCCTGTGGTCATCTATGTACATCTTTCAAGTAGAAAAAATGGATCCTCAGTGCAAGAGTTGAAAGAAGTAGAATAGAATTGTGGAAATAGTTTTAAGTGGGCCTTAAATGGAAAAAACAATATTGTGATCCTATACCTAACGTCCTGTCAGTATTTAAAAGTATGGTTTCTCTGTTGTACCCCCAAATTTCAAATCGCAGTTGGCTACGGTTCACAATGAAGGTTGAGTTCAGTCATAATAAATAACGATAATACACTTATAACTGCTACAGTACTGAGAATAAAAGTAATTAAAAATTATTGAAAATATTTTGGCCACGTATGATAAAATTATCTAGCGTAGCCAAACGTTGCCCAAACAAACTAGCCATCTGCTACAATTACTCAAAGTGACACTAAGCATCATTTGGAAGAACTTTAGAAAATATTCACTAATGTATCAACAAAAATAAGCAAGGGCGCAAGTAATAACTCAAGAGGTTCCATAGCCATTACTTGGGAGCAAGCTACAATACATACCACATATAGAAGATTGTTTGATAAGCTCAAGTGCAATAAGGGCTGATTTCATCTAATTTTCCACGAATCTGTGGGTTTTTGCCCTATTGTGCCAAGTAATGCATTTCTCATTTTTAATGTATAGCTCTGAGCGTATCCAGACCTGCAGCCTTGGCGGGGTCACAACTCAAATGTTCGAGGGTGAGGAAGATGTCAAGAACCGACTTCTTGACAGCTAGCCTTTTTTTAATCATATTTAAGTTATATCACAAAATTCAATTTTCGGTTCGGTTTGGAAGACCAATAGATAATATTATCCACATCAATGTCGATTTCAGGGTGGACATTAAGGACTCATAACCAGATACGCCTTCTCGTGCAGAAATTGTAGGAATATATGCTGTTGCAAGCGATTCTGTCAAGGATGAAGTAATTCACTGAGAGTATATCTACCTTCATCGCTAACTAATATAGCAAGTTTATCCTTAATACGAAAGTACGAGCAAAGCAACGCCACTACCGCAGAGAAAGTGGATAAATTTTATTTTTATAGCATTGCCGTAAAAGTCTTGAAGAAAAATTGTAGAATCAATTTTAGCAGCACTCGAATCAATCCAACTGATGGATTTCAGTCACTTATAGTGTACAGAAATTGGAAGGAAAAAGGTTCAAGTAAATTTCTAAGAACAAATCGTATTATTGCTAATGCTCATAAATATTGTTACGTGCCACAAAGTGATACAAGCGACATCTATTGGAAATAGAAACAACTTTAGGTTAGTGACTTCCTAGTAAACTGGTTTGGAGAACGGAATATTCAGGAAGGTTATAGGATAATTTGTAGAGTATAAATACGGTGCAACTCACATGCAGGAGGCAGTATTATTTCAGACAGTGAAGTGAACGAAGTAAACTATTTGGATTGCGATAATTAGAAGTACAGTACTAGCGATAACTAAATGTTTGATTTGATAATTGTTTGTGAATTGTGAGAGTAAACAGTAAACTTAAATAAAGAAAGAACTTTTGAATTATATCCGAAATATTGTGTTCTAAATAGCGAACTAAGGCCACGCTCGTAACAACTGGTGTCAGAAGTAAAATAAAATCGCGAAAAAGTGATTAATTGTGCGAAATCGTGTGTAAAAATTCCGAAAGATAATTTTATATTAAACTGTGAGTGAATTACAAAAGACGTAGGAATGGGACGCAAACTAGAGGAGCTTCGCATACAGGAATTGAAAGTGGAGTTAGGGAAGCGGTCATTGCAAACGACAGGTCTAAAGAATGTTCTAGTCGAGCGACTTAGACAAGCTTTGATAGAGGAAGAAAAGAATCCTGAGACATTTGTTTTCGAAGAAGAACCTGAAGCTGAAAAAGAGCCTGCGATGAACATAGAACAGCTTTTGGGTACATTAGTGCCCAAAATGGAGCTTTCAACCCTGCAGGTGAAGAATGCTCTTGAGGAACAAAAGAATTCTCTGGCATCCCGTTTAGAGGAGCAGAAGAAATCTCTGGAGGAACAAAAGAATGCTTTTGAGGAACAAAAGAATGCTTTTGAGGAACAAAAGGATGCTTTTGAGGAACAAAAGAATTCTCTCGAATCCCGTTTAGATGAGCAGAAGAAATCTCTGGAGGAACCAAAGAATTCTCTGGAATCACGATTAGATGAGAAGAAGAAATCTATGTAGGAACAAAAGAATGCTTTTGAGGAACAAAAGAATTCTCTGGAAACTCGTTTGGACGAACAAAAGAATTCTCTGGAATCCCGTTGCGATGAACAACAGATTTCTTTACAGAATTGTCTAGAGACTTGTTTGGAGGAACAGAAGAATTTTCTGAAAAATTCATTAGACACACAAAATGTGAAAATTGAAGAAATCCAGCAGGAAGTGTTGGAAGTTCAGCAACAAGTGTGGGAAGTTACACAAGAAGTGTAGGAAGTACGGCAAAATGTCAGGGAGCAGCTGGATAACTTTAAAGCAGATTTGGAGAGGATAAAGCATCGTCACTACAACAAATGCAAGCTTATGTGGAAAGATTAGCTTATCTTTCATACTTTAGCGTAAATGCTGATTTCCTTAACCCTAGAAAGATAACCATATTGGAACGTTTTTATCTACTCGATTAAAATTTGCTCCGGCCGAGCGGTAAACGAGGGAGCAGTTTTATTCCAATGTTTCAAACTCCTTTAAGAAATTCCGAAATCTTAGCAATTAAAAAAGGTTACGACAATATATGATTTATGTTATCTTAGTAATATGATTATTTTTAAAAGAAAATTTAGTTTTATTGTATTTGATTATTTTAAAAGAAAATTTATTTTCCTGTGTTTGATTATTTTAAAAGAAAAGTTGTTTTGAGTTAGTAGTTTATTCTTACTGCAGTCGCTACCCACAGAAAGAATTTTTATCACAGTCGAGACCCGCGACTATAGAGGCCTGAAACTCAGGAATTCTACCCTTTATATCTGAGCGAATCTTTCATGACTTATTCGCAGGGGCGGTAGCTTTTGAGCAAGGAATTCTCGTGTCTTCACTCGTAAAGAGCTTAACTGTAGCTTTCCCAAGTCATACGCTACTGGTGTATGGCACGTTATCGATGTGGGGTGTTTGGGATAAGGCTGTTGATTAGTGTGTTAGTCGGAAGTGGATGGTAGATTAGCTTGTTAATAGGAAAGGGGGAATGGATTATGTCTTAGTGGGAGATAGGATTAATATTTCGGCATTTGCACCGAAACCGGCCCGCGAAGTGCGAGACCTAACTGTCATGGGTACGACTTTACCCTGCAAGTTTTTACCCAACCCTTTCCCTATCTCGAAACCACATTTTCTTAGAAAATTCGGTACGGCTGGTTTGGAGTATTTAACCCACGGTGCGATACAGCTAATAGCATTTGTGTTGTCTACACTCGAGTCGACCCAAACGCTAAAGGTGTTATTAGCTCGAGTCTCTTCGCTACAAAATTTAGCTAGTTTGTCTATGTGGAGGACCTTTTTCACCCGACAGTGCCAGGACCTTCCCAGTCACGTTGCAGTTTGGGACTTTTGCCCTTTCGGCGTTTTGGATTGTAAATCCAGACTTGTTCGCCTTCAGAAAATTGGAGAGGATGCGTTCTAAGGTCATATTGGGTTTTCATCTCGTAGGACGATAGAGTTAGACGCTTCCGGGTTAAAGAGTGCATTTTTTCAAGGGTCTGGGTCAGCCTTTCGGCATAATCTACTGCTGTGTTACATCCGCCAGGTGCAGGGCCGTAAGAAAGGCCCGAAGGTAATCTTAATTCTCTACCAAAGTTGAGGCGCGCGGGAGTGAATTTGGTGCTCTCGTGAATGGAGGATCGATATGCCAGCAGAGCGAAAGGGAGGAACTGGTCCCAGGTCATTTGGCTAGTACTGACAAACTTGGACAGGTAATCTAGAAGCGTCCGATTAAATCGCTCAACCATCCCGTCTGATTGAGGGTGCAGAGCAGTGGTCCTGGTTTTTTCTATGCCCAAGCGTTGTAAAATCACTTGTAGAAGTTCAGACTCAAAATTTCGGCCCGGGTCCGAATGCAGTTGGAAAGGCATGCCAAATCATGTAAGTACATTCTCGATAAGTCCGTCGGCTATGGTTTCGGACTTTTGATCTGGTGTCGCAAAAGCCTCTGGCCACTTCGTAAAATAATCGATAACGACCACGATGTACTTGTTTCCTCTATCAGTTTTTGGTAGTGGGCCCAGTACATCAACCGCAATCCTTTCAAATGGGGCTCCTACGTTGTAAACTTGAAGTTCCCCTCTAGTTTTTTTCGAAGGACCTCTTTTAGAGTGACAAAGAAGACACTTGGCACACCATATTTCTGCGTCAGCTTGCAAAGTGGGCCAGTACCAACGTTCTTTAATCTTTTCGACCGTTTTTATTACTCCAAAATGTCCTCATTCTGGTTTATTGTGACAGTTCTGGAGAATTTCGGAGGTATGGTCCGAAGGTGCGACTTTTACAAGGATGTAGTGGTGCCCGTGCCTGGTGAAGTGTAAAGCATCGTCCACTAGTTGCAATGATTCCCACCGCGACTAAAATGTTTTCAGAGTAGAACTTTCGGAAATAATCTGCTCTCTCGACGGTCTCTGATTCTGTTGTAACCAGGATTTCACGATTCATAGAGTGGAATCTCGGTCTTGTTCTGAGGCTAAGTCGAATGCTGGTTCGATGGCTACCAAGTCTACGAGTTGCGTTTTCTCTCGGTTTTCCTTCTGGTCACAATGAACGCAATTTTCGCATGGTCGACGTGACAAAGCATCCGCGTTTAGGAGTTTCCGGCCAGGTCAATGTTCGATGACGAAATCGTATTGCTGTGACGAATTGAGGCGTGATCTGTGCGGATTCAAAATGGTCTACCAAATAAGTTATGGTGAAAGTGACTTGTTGCTCGTACTACACCCAGCAGCTCTTTCCTGGTAACGCAATAATTTCCTTCAGGCTTGCTGAGCGTCTTGCTGTAGTACTCGTGCACTTTCTCTTTTCAACTGTGGACTTCGCTGAGGACAGCTCCGATCCCTGTGTGACCGGCATCCGTATCGAGTATGAATTCTCCTTCTGCTTGTGGGAAAGACAGGATAGGAGGGGAAATTAATCGTAACTTCAATTCCTCGAAGGCATCATGTTGTCCCTTTTCCCACAGAAATTTCCTTTTATCTTCAGTTAATCGGATAGAGGCTCAGCGATAGTGGAGAAATCTGAACAAACCTTCGATGGTAAGATGCCAGTCCAAGAAAGCTTCGTACCTCTTTCTTCGTCCTGGGTACTGGCCAATTTTGAATAGTATCCGTCTTACTTGGATCCGTTTGAAATCCCGTCGCAGATACTACGTGTCCTAGGTATTTCACTTCTGGACGAAGAGGGATGACATTTGTTCGGGCTAAGTTTTAAATTGGCCGCACGGAGCCGCTGAAATACCTTTTTCAGGTAGCAAGATGGTCTTCGAAATCACGCCCATGAACGATAATGTCATCGAGTTATACTAGAGCGCCTTCTGTACCTAGTTTACGAAATAAGCCGTCCATTAAACGCTCGAAGGTGGCGGGGGCGTTACACAGACCAAAGGGCATTACGTTAAACTCTAAAAGACCGGCGCCAGTTGCGAAGGCAGTTTTCTCTCTATCCTGTTCACTCATTTCGACTTGCCAATAGCACATTGTAGGTCGAGGGTAGAGAACAAAGTTGATCCGGAGAAGGAGACTAGGGTATCATCCATTCTAGGAAGAGGATAAGAATCTTTCTTGGTGATATCGTTTAGCCGCCGATAGTCTACACAAAACCTAGTGCTGCCATCCTTCTTCTTAACAAGTACCACAGGGGACGCCCAGGGACTGTTGGATGGCCTGATAATGTTATTGCTCTCCATTTCCTGTACCAATTACTCGACCTCGCCCTTTTTGTCGATGGAACCCTTCGAGGTGGAATCCTGAAAGGTTTCGCTTCGCCAACATCAATGTGATGTTTTGTGGAGAAAATATCGCGAAATTCATAAAGAACGGACGTCAGCTGTTGCTTGTCTTCGCTAGACAGTCCCCTCGGGCAATCCGTTGAGAATGACCCCAAGAGGGTCTAGCTCTGCATCGCTCGTAGAAGCGACAGCGTTCGCAATAACTACTGGCTCGAGACATCCAATGAAACTATCACGAGGTATAAAAACATCAGTGGCCGATAGATTAATAAATCGCACCGGGATGTTTTGCATCTTTGAATCGACTAAGACGCGCGCTGCGTATGGTAAATATGGCCTAGGGTCTAATAGTAAAATCGGTCCATATTCCACCTTTCGCTTTCGATTTACAGGAATAATGGTTTCGCTAAGAGCGGCCAGCAATATGCTTCTAGGAGATTTATTTTTATCTCAGGGTAATCAGGTTTACTAAGATTCACGGTCCCATTTCCTATTTGAAGCACATTCCTTTCGAAATCTAGCCGGCAATTGTTACCATCCAAGAAATCCGCGCCTAATAAGCACAAAGGCTCAATATGAACGACCAGCATCATGTGGTGGGCACGATAAGTTCCTAAGTGAAGTTCGACCTTCAGTCTACCTAGAACATATATCGGCTACCCGTCACGCTCGTAATCATGAAATGCGACTTCTCAAGCTTAGTCAGTAATGAACGGCTTAGAAAGGTAGGGTGAACAATAGAGACTGCGGCTCCATTGTCTAAGATGAAACTGCATGGCTTCTCGTTTAATAGTCCTTGGACGGTGAGACTGTCTTTAGAAGGACCGACGGCTTGGATAGCCACTTCAACTTGATTCTCAGTACGTTCTGAATGATTATATCTAGAAGCTTCATCGCTTAAAAATCTCAAAACTGGTCTGGGAGGATGGAGTTATAGCCAGGAATTCCGCGGGGTCGTCAACGTTGTTTCTGTTATTTGGGGCAGGAGGAATGTTCATCGACTGGTGCCCCTGTGGGTCGATGTTGATGCGTTTCCCGAATCTATAGAAACTGCGGGTGGGATCTCGATACGGGAAGCCGGAGTAAACGAATCGTATAGCCTGGGGGGGGGGGGGGGGGGGGTTTCGTCAATGCCGTAGTTGTGTTCCCACCGAAAGAGCCGAGAACATCTTGTTCTCTAGCTGTTACAACGTTTCTCGTCAGTTTTCTTCGTCTTCCATAATTGCGTTTATTAGTTGAGGCTTGCGCGACATGAACTCTGGCATTCCTTCCCACATTAATCCCTGTGGCTAGTTCTTGTGCTGCGTTCACTGCTTCATCCATTGATTTTGGTCCCCGAAATCTGACGAAAGTCCTCAACTCGTCGTCCCGAATTCCTTCCAAAAATCGTAACGCTGCCATTCTATCAACGACATCCGTTGGGCAGGAGGGAAATTCAGTCGTAGCAAGTCGCTGTAACTCCAGTGCAAAATTTGCAAAACTTTCCCTCGCACCTTGCGATCTTCCACAGAACTGCACTTGGCTCGAGTAGGAGTCGACTCCAAAACGCTGCTCCAGCAACGCGATTAGCTCTCCGTATTGAATGCGATGACCTGGAGGGAAAACGCTTAGTACTGATAGAGCATTACCTCGCAGTTGTGTCGCCATTGCGTCAGCTTTCTCTTGCTCTGACCAGTTGTTATTTCGAGCTACAATCTCGAATTGTATTCTATAATCCGACCAGGATACTGTCCCGTCAAAAGGATTTAGATTGCAAAGTAGCCCGACTGGTCCAGAGCTGACAGCTCCTGCATTTGAAGTTGACGGAAACGAAGGCTGTCGTTTAAAATTCGAAGAAGGCGGTGGCATGAAGTTGAAGTTAGGCTGCCCGCCTAAGTTAGGATTAGGCTGTTGCATAATATTCGAACTAGATCGCTGAGTAAAATTTAAGTTAAACTGGCATTAGATTGCTGAGCAAAGTTAGTATTGGGGTGCTGAGCAAAAATGGTGTTAGACTGCTGCGCCAAATTTGAATTAGGCTGTTGTAGGGAATAGAGCCTTTCGACGGAGTCTCTTGGTAAAGGAGCTCGTTCAACAGATTGCACAGCAGGCTGACTTCGTGCAGGGTTCAATGGAAAATGCCCATTAATTGGCCAGTGACTCCAGCTTGAAGCAGGAGGCACAGGATAATTAAACGATTAGTTTCTATAGGTCGACGGCAGGTGTCCCTGAGAAGACACAGAAAAATTGGGTAGTGAGCTGCTAATACACACTGCAGGTGTAATTGAATGAACTATTGCCGCGCTCGACGAGATAGGCTATGCTACCGAAGTTGTAGTTACAGAAGTTGTAGTCGACGTAGTAGTAGTTGTAGGGGAAGACGTATTTGCCAGAGAAGAAAAGTCTTCAAAAGCTCGGTTAACAAATCCCGTCCCACTTAAAGTCTTATCCAACTCGTCCATTTTCTTAGATAGTTTAGCCACTTGATCAGTTATTCCTGACTCTATGGCTGTAACGGACGCAGTTTGTTCTTGTTGCAATTCGACCTTGATTTCGTTAGAAAGCTCTTTCACCAAAACTGCTGCCATGGCCTTAATTTCATCTTCCAGCTTCTTCAGCTGTTCGGAAACCATTTTGAGCAACTCGATTTAACCGGAAGAGATCACCAAAAGCCGAAATTATACGTAAATGCCGTAACAGTATAGCGTTTATTTAAATTCTCGAAAAGAGTGATTCTATCGTTACGAAAAGTTCCAACTCGCTTTACAAAGACTTAAAATTTTAAACACTGAGACGAGTATTTGAGTGGGACAAAATATTTGAGGAAATATTTTTCTAAAACCCCACACTTGACACCAATTGTAACATTTTTATCTACTCGATAAAAATTTGCTCCGGCCGAGCGGTAAACGACGGAGCAGTTTTATTCCAATGTTTCAAACTCCTTTAAGAAATTCACCGAAATCTTAGCAATTAAAAAAGGTTACGACAATATATGATTTATGTTATCTTAGTAATAAGATTATTTTTAAAAGAAAATTTAGTTTTACTGTATTTGATTATTTTAAAAGAAAATTTATTTTACTGTGTTTGATTATTTTAAAAGTAAAGTTATTTTACTGTATCTGACTTGGTACTCACCTGATCAGTGTTTGGCAGCTGATTCGCTTGGTTCGCTATTAAGGTTTTAGGATTGGGATTTTCTTTATTGCAGTCGGGACCCAGAATAAAGTGAGGTTAGTAATTCTGACTGCAGTCGGTACCCACAGGAAGAATCCTTTATCACAGTCGAGACCCGTGATAAAGTGTTTTGAGTTAGTAGTTTATTCTTACTGCAGTCACTACCCACAGAAAGAATTTTTATCACAGCCGAGACCCGCGGTAAAGTGTTTGGTGTTAGTAATTTATTCTTATTGCAATCGATACCCACAATAAGAATCTTTATCACAGTCGAGACCCGCGATAAAGTGTTTGGTGTTAGTAATTTATTTTTATTACAGTCGATACCCACAATAAGAATCTTTATCACAGTCTACACCCGCGATAAAGTGCTTTTGAGTTAGAAATTTATTCTTATTGCAGTCGATACCCACAATAAGAATCTTTATTACAGTCGAGACCCGCAATAAAGAGTTTTGTGTTAGTAATTTATTCTTACTGCAGTCGCTACCCACAGAAAAAATCTTTATCACAGTCGAGACCCGCGATAAAGTGCTTGGAGTTAGTAATTTATTCTTATTGCAGTCGATACCCACAGTAAGAATCTTTATTTTAGCCGATGTCAAAAATAAGATCCTTAATCCAGTCGGTACCCAGAATAAAAATCTCAATTTTCGACCCTTTTACCAAAATAAAGCACTTGTTTGATTAGTATCAAATTCTTATTGCAATCGCTACCCACAATAAGAATCTTTATATTAGTCGCTTATCAAAACAACACTCTTAATCCAGTCGAGACCCAGAAGAAGAATTTTTATTTCAATCGTCAACTAAAAAAAAGGATTTGATTTGTTAGTCGAAATTAGAACACTGGGAAATAACAGTAGGAATAGCTAACCACTTGATCACTGCACTGCCAAACTGAAAAATAGAGATCGAGCCAAGTCAGACTGCTGTTTATATAGGCAGAGTTTGCACTCGGCACCAAAGAACGGTAGTCAAAGGCACATGGCAACAATATTGGCATAGCAACAACTGGCATAGCAACAACTGGCATAGCAACAATAACTTGGCATAGCAACTGCACCTCATTATTTGTCATGAGTGTTACCATTTTAGTTATTGCTGCCACAGGCTGCTCTCAACTTATTATCTAGAAAATATTTTGAGTAAATTCAATTTACTGCTAATTCAATATGGTATATGTGTAAAAAATGTATAAAAAAAAAAACTCTTACCGGGAATAATTTATAAATTCCTTAAAAACGAGTTGCTGCATTTGCTTTTAGATGTACTATTCGATAGCTAGCTACAGTTAAAGGTTGAAGTACAACGATTGCAACACGCACCTGTCGACGCCAAAAATAATTTTCGAATCCATATTATGACATTAGAACATAGCGAATGCTGTGCCACAACAAATGTCGTCGTCAAAAAGTAGCTTCAATTTCGAGCACCGTCCTTTTAAATCTGGCATAAATGCATATAAGCTTTAAATACAACTTATACTTATTCTTAAAAAGATGTAAAAATTTCCCTGTAAACATCCCAAAGAAAGCAAAACTCAAATCATTTATCTTGAAATGACGACGACAATGTCGCAATCATTGTATTACGTCTGTGGAAATCAACGACGCAACTTGGCGCCGACAATTTTGTGGCGCATTCAGGGCTCATGGCGGAACGTGATGTGTAATGAGAATTTCTTGCTCGTACCTCGTTTCCATGTTGTATTCTAGTACGATTTCTTCTTTACGCAGAATGTTCGTTATGACATATTTACTTCTGCTGTGAGATGTTCAGCTGACGTTAGCAATTGTGATTTAGGTAAGACCAATTTATCATTTTAAGATTTAAGAAAGATTCTTTGTGGTGTTCTTTCTTGTTTCTTTTTCAGGGGCAATGCGGGAGTCCAATGTGCTACTTCGTGATGAAGGTAATATCTTCACACCCAGGCCAGGGACAAATGTTCTTCCACAGGCATCGCAACAAGCAGGAGTTCAGCGAAATATTAAGGATGCTGATTACTGGGATAATGATGATTTTGTTCCTTAAAAAATGATAGACATGATTCATTTGACTGGAGTGTTCTATGGTCGCGGCCATTCCATATTAATAACACTGTTGAATTGCCATTCTTTACATCTCCATCGACGAATGTTAGAGCTATTTTTATGACACAAACCGACTATTTTTATTATTTCGAATCAACCAAGTTAAATGCTAAGGTCAAAAGAAGGCCGCGGAACGCGATACTAAAGTTGGAGAAAGGAAGAAGAATACTTTGGTAATTCTTACAGAAGAAGATGAATTAAAGAACATCAATTATCCATAACAAATTACCAAATTGTAATTTCGCTACAATATTAAAACTTACGTAAAAGATAACCATACGCTTCAGAGGCGCACAATTTTCACGGTATTTATCCTATTTAGTTATGTTTTTTAAAAACGTATCTTATTATTTTAAAATCATAGGTTTAGTTTTATAAATAAAATACAATTGTATGATATATTTGTTTATTTTATAAGTTTAAAACTAAACGAGTAGACCTATGAAGAAAAAATAACGAAATAAATTATTCACGAGAGCGCCTCTAAGGCGCAGGTTATATATCCAGGGTTAATGAAGTGTCAACAAAAGCATTTGTGAACGCTATTGTAGATCAAAATTTACAACAAGCGTTAAGGCTAGCAGAAAAAAAATCAACAGCAGCAGCACTAGCCTATGCCAGGCTAGCTTCTCGAAGTGCAGAGCGAGTGAGAGAAATTTCGGTGGAGGAATGTATTTGTAATAGAATGCAGCCATCACAGAACAATTCTCCACGCGGTATTCTGCGATGCTGGGATTGTAATAGACCAGGACACCTACAACGGGACTGCAGAAAACGCCGTCGAATGGAATCACCAGAAGCGGAGGACAGACCAGAAACCAAAGATGTCGAGCCAGGGAGCAAGTTGTTCTGGGAGAGACTACAAATCAAACAGCGACTAGTCGCATCAGCTCCCCTGTTCAGCATTTGGAAAACATATAAAAACCAACTTCGGGGCCAGAAGTTGGTTGGTAGGGTCGACAGCCCCGAAGTCATCATTCAGACAGCCCAGTTGCAGAGAAACAATAGCAGTCTTGTTATATATGGAAATGTAGGAAAAAATGACTGCGCTCTCACTATCGACACTGAAGCTCTAAGATCAATTATTAGAGCGGATCTTGTCAAGAACAAATGGCTTCACAATACCACCAAATATTTACTAAGAACAGCAACTGGAACAACAGCACAAGTTTTTGGAGAAACAAGTTTGGATATTCAACTAGGCGAACTACTATTTCCTCACACTTTCCTAGTTTCAGACATAACGGATCAATGCATTTTTGGAGTAGACTTTATGACCACATATAAAATAAATTTAAATGTCGGAGAACGGATACTCAAATATGGCAACATAGAAATTCCGATGAGACTAGGAGGAGGAACAGATTATCTTGCAAAAATAGGGACGATGGTCTGTGCGAATATTACTCTCTCTGCATTCTCGGGGACGCTAGTATGGACAAAGCTTACTGATGACATCGGGACCTACCGATTCTATTTGGTGGAACCTATCCCTACAACAGTTACATCGAACATCATTGTAGGTAAGACTTAATTAAAGAAGGAGGTGCAACATTAATTCCAGTCAGAGTGCTCAACACATCCTAAAATGAGGTACAACTAAAAGAAGGTGCTATAATTGGAAATTGTGAACCCGTTTATCAGATTGTTTGGATAATAGTACCAATGTCAAGGAGAAAACCTGTACCAGCTATTACCCAACAGGTTCAGAAACTTCTTTCGTCCAGTGCCTTAACAAGGTACAAGGCATAATAGAAGAATCTAATCGCCCTTGGACATCGCCAGTTGTTCTGGTCAGGAAAAAGGATGGCAGCACCCGATTCTATGTAGACTACCGGCAGCTAAATAACGTAACGAAAAAGGTTAGCTATCCGTTACCAAGGATTGATGACACACAAGACACCCTTTCCGGAGCACAATGGTTTTCCACCCTGGACTTGAAGAGTGGTTACTGGCAAGTGGAAATACATCCCGAGGACCGCGAGAAAACTGCTTTCTCTGTTGGGAGTGGCTTATGGCAATTCAGAGTTATGCCATTTGGATTATGTAATGCTCCATCCACATTCGAACGAGTCATGGAATGTGTTTTACGAGTATTAACCTCGAAAACATGTCTGGTCGACTTAGATGACGTAATCGTAATCGGAAGGACATTCGAGGAACATAAAAACATCTTCCGGGACGTACTTCAAAGGCTGAGATGTGTGAAACTGAAGCTCAGTACAAATAAATGCGCTCTATTTAAAAATGAAGTAAAATATTTGGGGCACATAGTTTCATCACAAGGAGTAAGAACTTATCCAGAGGATAGCAGCTCTCAAAAATTGGCCAGTTCCAAAGGACAAACATCAATTAAGGAGTTTTATTGGTTTAGCTACCTACTACAGGCGATTTGTTAAAGGTTTTGCAGATATAGCAAGGAGCCTACATCAACTTACAGGAAAAGGAAAAGCGTTCATATGGGCAAATAAATGTAACGAGAGTTTCGCACATTTGAAGCAACACCTCTGTGGAACTCCAGTGCTTCACTATCCAAAGCTGGGAAAAACTTTTATATTGAACACGGAAGCCAGCAATGTAGGTATTGGTGCAGTGCTTTCACAGGAGAAGGATGGCTAAGAAGTGCCAGTAGCTTATTTTAACAAAGCACTTTCGAAATCAGAGAGAAATTATTGTGCTACAAGGAAAGAGCTACTTGCCATTGTAAACTCAACCAAGCTTTTTCACAAATATCTCTACGAGCAGAAATTTATCATCCGCATTGACCATGCAGCGCTTAAATGGCTTTTGCAGTTTAAGAACCCTGAAGGGCATGTGCCAAGATGGATAGAGCGACTGCAAACTTATGACTTTGAAATCAAACACCGAAGAGGACGCATCCATGGAAATGCAGACGCACTTTCACGACGTCCATGCAAAGTTGAATGCAAACATTGCGTTCGGGTGGAAGAAAACGAAAAAACGGAACTATACAGAGGAGTGAGAAGCTGAAGAGCTACTGGGCTCAATGGAATTCCCTCCACGTTAAACGCGGTATATATTAAAATGTAAGTGGGAGGCCACTAACGGCGAGTCATTCCGGATGCAAATAGTCGCCCCAGCATCATAGGTTAACGACGTTCTAGAAGAAATGCACAGTGGATTATCTGGAGGACATTTGGGGGTGAATAAAACAATTTCCAAGATACGAGAAAGGTTTTATTGGTTACATATACGAGAGGATGTGGAGGAGTGGTGCCGCAGATGCACTATCTGTGCTTCTTGCAAAGGGATGCCACGCAGAAGCAGAGGAGCAATGCAGAAGTATAATGTAGGAGCCCCATTTGAGAGGATAGCTGTAGATATCGCTGGACCCTTACCAGAAACGGATAACGGTAACCGTTACATATTAGTTACTATTGACTATTTCAGCAACTGGCCTGAAGCTTTTCCAATTCATAATCAAGAGGCAACCACAGTGGCGAAACAAATTATAATGAATTGGTTGATGTACACGAGGTCAGTAGAGCAAAATTAGCAATAAATACCGATCGGATGTAGACCCGCTACGACTTTCCTGCTAATTCAGCCGGATTTAATGAAGGTGACCTCGTTTGGCTGTACAACCCGAAACGACGTAAGGGACGCTCTCCAAAACTACAACAGCACTGAGAAGGACCATATTCAGTAGTGAATAGAATTACTGACGTAGTATACAGGATTCAGCGGGGCACAAGAGGCAAACGGAAAATCGTTTATGTCAATACTGCGAGCATCTAGACCGTGGATCACCTGTTGTTCGGGACAAACAATTTTAAGAAGGGGGCAGTGTTACGCGCCACAAAGTGATACAAGCGACATCTATTGGAAATGGAAACAACTTTAGGTTAGTGACATCCTAATAAACTGGGTTTGGAGAACGGAATATTCAGGAAGGTTCTAGGATAATTTGTAGAGTATAAATACGGTGCTACTTACATCCAGGAGGTAGTATTATTTCAGACAGTGAAGTGAACGAAGTAAACTATTTGGATTGCGATAATTAGAAGTACAGTACTGGCGATAACTAAAGAATTGATTTGATAATTGTTTGTGAATTGTGAGAGTAAACAGTAAAGTTAAATAAAGAAAGAACTTTTGAATTATATCCGAAATATTGTGTTTTAAATAATGAACTAAGGCCACGCTCATTACAATATCTTTAGATACCAAAACAGCAAAATCACCTGAATCAATATAACCATTTGGAACCATTGTTGGCAACCAGTGTATGAAAAATCTAAAGAAAAAATTTCCAATTTTTATAAAAAAAACTGAATGCTTGTGCCCTTGTCCGAAAGAGTGAACCACCAGAATGAATCCACCAATTTGTTTGGACCATTGTGGGTGAATAATTATTCATTAAAACTCTTATGCATAATTTGCAAGTACATTACTAAGAAAAATTTAATGCTTCCATACAAACGTAAATTTTTTAACAACTAAGGCCTGAATCAGTGTGGCTATGAAAAATCAACGGGTGCCTATACGTTGATGATTGCATGGAACTAGGGTTCCACTGGAATAACCCTAAACCAAAATTCGTTAATTCAGTTTATATGCTTCTGTTGCGAGCTTCCAACCCAACCAAGTTGTCCTGTCATCGATTTTATGTCGGAAAATCAGATAGGTTGAAAAAATTTATGATCACTGACCAATTTCTTAGAAACCATAACACTTTCAAATCTCGAAATTGTGTACATGTTCATCTGTAGGATTAATCGGTGCAAAAAAATATAAAAGCATCATAATAAGCGGTGTTGTGAAGTCTAATATGAGATCAATGTAGGTTTCAGACTTCAGAACAATCCAACAACCCAAGCAAGCGCCATAAATTATCGCCATTGTTTTGCTTACTCAATAACTTTTACACATTTCCGTACTGCAGTAAATTGAGTTTAGGCGATCGATTAATTAAGTAACTGGGTCAATTAATTTGCTAATCGGAAGTGTTTGAAAGTTGTTCAAATGACAAAACAAATAATTTTTGAGGTCGATTTGCCGATTGAGCAGAGTAAAAATATAAAATTAAGTAGTTGAGCTCTAGACGCAGAATAAAAAAGTCTACTAGAAATTAAAACCGTTTTTCTTTTACCATCCTATTTTTGAGTTCTTAACATTTTTGGCGCAGCAGGTGAAGTTTTGTTTTCGTTGAATTATGCGAATCTGTGTGGTGATTTTGTTTTATTACTGAGTACATACAAAAAAAAATTGTAGTGACTGCTGCAGAAAACAGTGAAATTCTTAACCCCAAATAATTAGCAAGTGCGAAACAATTGAAGTTTTAGCATATTTGGCATTGACAGTGAAATAAATAAATAAAATAAATTTCAAGAAGTTGAAGTGGAATACTGTTATCTGAAATCTGCAAATTTTAATGTCAGAAGAGCAGTCGAATGTTGAGAATTGCTCTACCCCAATTGAGAGGAGTATACTGGCAAGTAGCAGCCGCTTTGAGGAAAGGATAAATTCTTTCAGTCTGGACAATACCAGCCCAATCTGGAGTAGCGCCAATAGCACAGACAGCGATTCAACGAGTGATAGCGTGATTAACAGAGAAGAAGAAGTACATCTGCCAACAGAAGAGGAAGATTCACTGTATATTCGACAATTAAGATCAGGGAATTGCTATTTAAGAAGAAGGTCATACTCAGTAGGAGACAAAGGAACAAACGGTGAGCAGAACCAACTGAATTTTAAATCTGCTAGAAATAATATAATTAAGAAAGTAAGAATGCAAAATAATGACATGGCATTTATTAGCCAAATAGTAATTAATAATTTACCATTACTAGAAGCAGAGTTAGGTCCAAATTTAGCAAATGAGGTGGAGATTTTTATTAAGTGTTGTGAACATGTAAACTTGTGCCTCTCTAAAGAGGAAGAGCAGAAGCTCTTTTTACAATTAATACCAACTAAGTTCAGAGGAAGAGCTGCATTAGTCTTACACGGTGTCGAATACAAAACGTTAGATGAACTACAAACTATTTTTCTCATTAAATTGGTTAACACAAAGCCATATCACGTCCAATTAAATGAATTAAGAAATAGTAGGCAATTCTCTGGCGAATCGCTATTTTCCTACGGTAGAAGAGTGACACAACTTTTAAAAGGGTGTAAGGCTCTTGTCAGCAAATGGCATAGTTAAGGTATTGAAGCTATTAACTCAGATTTGGAAGAGACTGCGGTCTTTACCTTTAAATCTGGGATACTTAATCCACATCACCGATTCTTTCTTTTAAATGATGCAGAACAGTTTCTTGAAAAGGTAATCGAAAAGGCAGAGAAATTGGAAGAATCGGAGCTTCACATGTTGGTGGCACACCAAAACATACATCCAGACTCGCATACATCTCATTTAAATTAGAGCTCTGGTAATCAAAATTTTTCTCAATTTCCTTATTTGAATAACATGACTACACCGCAATCTGTCTTATTTACCCAAACCTCCCAACCAATACCTAAACAGGTTCCACATACAGGTTACGGGCAATCTAATAATAATAACAATGTACCTAAACACATGCAGTATCATCATATAACTAATAAATCTTTTCAAAATAAATGTGGTTTCTGCAATCGGCCTAATCACTCTTACGTTGATTGCAGATTACGAAAATCTACTCCCTTTTGTACTAATTGTAAAGTTTATGGACACAATAATCAAAATTGCCAAACAATGAATTCACGGCGCCAAGCAAACATGATAGGTGTTAGCCCATCAAGGAAAAAATGTGAGTTTTGCCAACGCAATGGCCACTATATAGCCACTAGCAAAAAAAACAAGCCAAACTTCATCACTAACTCAATGCGCCAAAAATTGACAACCTTACACGAAATCAGAAGCAGCAACACCCCACATTCCTTATTTTCTACTCTTTTCATTTATTTTTTTATTTTTTGCAATTATCTATTTTCATTTTTATTTATTAACAAACCTGTAAGTTTTATCGCTTAATTTTTATTTTTTTTATTATTTATTTTTTCCTTTCTTCGCACAACTTACAATTTGCTGCTTGGTATCATTTATTATTTTTTATTTCTTTTTTGTTGTCTTTATCATAATCTTTAGGACAATGAATTGCTTACCTGACTTAGACGACTGCCTAGATATCGACGACGTGCCGGAGCTTGAAAGTTCTTTGAAGGACAAGCTCCGTTTAACAGATATGCCCAGGCGCCCGAAAACATACTTACCGCCCTTCGAAGCCCTACAAGCACGCCCAAAAATAAGGAATCTGGCTGATGAAATATCGACCAGAAAACCGACAAGGCCAGCTATACCTCCTACAGGGGCAAGAAAACAAAGTCTTCAAAAAGCGGAACAGTCTCTTGAACTTGTGGCTGGCACGACATCACACAACAACACGAACCGCAAAAGGTCAGCACTGACGGCCTTTGCCACAACAACAACGGCGGCAGCGACAACGCTTCATGACACGCCACACGACATACCACCCAAAAGGCCAGCATTGATGGCTCCATTCACGGCACCAATTGATGCATCACAAAAAGGGGCTGCCTTAATGCCTCAAAGGCGACACCCGACTCCAGCACCACCAAGAGCATTCACAAAGCCGCCAGCCAATTTTGTGGTCGATCCTCGGCTGTGGGAGCAGATCCAACATCAAAATATTCCATGGCTAAAACTCATGGCAGCTAAAAAGTGCTATCGAATTCCAACGGAGGACGGGGATACACTTCGTTTCCTAAAATTGGCAACAGGAAAAATCAAGGTTCGTTTAAAAATAAAAGACAGCAACGTAAGTTGCACACAATTCATTTATTAATTTATTCTTGCTAACAAAAAACATAACTTCTCTCTTGTCGAGAGGCGGGAGGATGTTCCGTCGCGGAACAATCAAACTAACACTAAACTTACATACTAAAAAACTCACGCACTGTTTTCCAATAACAAATCCCACGATGATCATCGGCAATAATTCCCGCGATGTCCCACGAAGCACCCAGAAGCAAAACTCTAAAAGAAAGAACAAGTGCGGGTATTTATAAAATCAACAAATAGTAAAATCTCAGATCATCTACAAATTTTAAACGATCTGAGACTTTACCAAAAAACAAATACTCACTCATTAAACAAGGTAAACAATCCCGCGCCACAGTCATGTCTCCACCACCTAAAAAGAAATAGAAAACAAAATCATTAATAAAATGAATAACATAAACATTAAAAAAGAATGTAAACACTTACCAGTTTCCATCAGCTGCCACCAACAATTTGACATAATCAAAATGGTGGCCCATAACATAGCAAAGTATTCCGGTTAAAATTATGATGACGCCATTTTTGGGCCAAAATGGATAATTCTTGGACCAAATGCATGGAAATTCACACGATGACGCTATTTGGCGACCAAATACGTAAAAATTAACGCAAAGACGCGGGCGTCATTGGCAACGCCACCGGCAGACACAATTTTCATTGTGTTTCTGCCTATAAATAGCGAGCGATTGGAAATTTAAATCACTTGCGATTTGACCAAGCGACAAGACAGATCGGTGGCTCTGAACCCAAAATTAAGTCTTGATTAACAAAACCAAGGGAAGTATTTCTGACTCCCATTTATACTAATATTTTAATATAAACATAATAATATTTCAGCACCATATACTGGGAGTTTTCTGAACCCAGCTACAATCCGTCTGAGCAGTTCATTGACGCTCATTCTACCAACCAAACCTCGGTTAATCAAAAATTAATAATCATTTCTTTCTATTACAGATTAAGAAATAATAACCAGTGGAAGTTTACACACACGACACAAAGTTGGATTACTTGAAACGCTTAGAGTTAGTACGTTGTAGTCAATTTTTGTTATCTACTATTAAGAAAAAACAAGTGAATTAATCAAATTGAATTTTCTATGTTAAGGTTTTTGTGATAAAATAAAATAGTGAATTTTTGTCATTTGAAAAAACATCCTGTCTTATCATTTCGAAACCGGCACCTGCCCCCTTTTTTATGCTAAGCCCACATTGGGACTTAACACGAGATAAGCTTCCAAAGAAACTAAACAAGAAGGAATTATCAAGTTGGATATATCATCAGGTCCAGGAACTCATTGGGTAGCGTACTATAAAAATGATGAAGATATTCAGTACTTTGATAGCTTTCGAAATTTACAGCCACCATTAGAAATTAGAAAATATTTAACTAGTAATGTAAGGTATAATTATTCCCCATATCAAACATATAACTCAGTAATATGCGGTCATTTATGTTTGAAATTTTTGTATGATTGTTACAATAAATAAAAGAATATGATTATATGTATGTATTTTTATTTAAAATATTTCCTTTATACAATAGGAACAACAAGGTCCCTTAATTCTATTAAATAACTTCAATTGTTTGCATATTCGCAAAAATTCTCTTTTAACATGCCGACAATTACAAGTATCTGGACCTGATGTAGAAGTATTGTAAGCCCAACTGCAGGATTCATAATGCTCCCCATATTTTGAAGTCATAATGTTCATTTCTCTATATTCACCCAAAAAGCGGTAGGATTTTTCTATTTCCTTCTTATGTTCTTCTAGTAACAACTTGTCATACTCTTGCAAGAATCTGCTAATGTCGAAATGTTTAACAAATATTTGTACTTCATCATTTAATCTTTCCATTTTTTTATTTCTTCCCTGTTTTAAATTTTCATACTACTAAATCCACCTGTGGTTAAAACTGAAATGATTCTCATGCCCTTGTAAATCTATGTAAATGAGGAGGAAACCACATAATTGCATCATTTTAAATTACACCACAATGTCATTAACACTTACATTAAGCGGAAATTCATCTATATTAACAACTGAGTATTTCCCACCCATAGATTTGTCAAGGTATTATGTTTGTGGGTTAATTGATTTCCAAACTTACAATTCAATACTAAATATTGAGAATAAAAAAAATAATCTATTTCACATTGGGAGTGCGGTTATAGAAATACCTACAGGATTATATGAGATAGATGACATAGCTGAATATCTTGAGAATCAATTAAATAAATTAAGTAAAGAGAGTGTATAAAATTGCGTGCGAACAATAACACTTTGAAAAGTGAAATCAAATCTAGTGGACCTATTTGCTTTAACAAAGAGGGTACAGTTGGATCACTTTTAGGGTTTAGTAGGCGACAACTGGAACCTATTAAATTGCATGTGTCAGATTTACCAGTAAATATAATTAAAGTTATTACAATAAGAGTAGAATGTAATATAATAAGTGGATCATTCATGAACGATACACGAGTATATACGCCACACGAATTCTCTCCAAAGTTGGGGCCTGGTTATAAGATAGTTGAGGTACCAAAGAACGTCATTTATATACCGCTAACCACTCGAAGAATTACTTCCATCAGCTTAAAGCTACTTGATCAGGACGGTGATTTAATAAATTTTAGGGGTGAAACAATAACAGCTCGGTTACATCTTAAACCACAACATGATATTGTTACAAAACTACTTGCCAGGCTAGTCACTTCTATAAGGTTGATAGCAAACGCCACGTCCATGAAAAAAAAACCTGAGTTATCCTAATGTCAGTTAGGATTTTCCTATGCTTGAGGAGTGTGCAAACGTAATGGATGCCTTTCACGTAAAGCTGTATGCGCTGAATGTCCAAGTTTCCAGGCGACTTACAATAACCAGTGAATTAAACAAACGAAGAACACGATCACCAAGTCTTCCCTTAAAACTCTGCTGGGAATGTTGTTGCCGGAAGGATTTTGCAAGGTGGGGTGAGCCCATCACCGAAGATGTCCTGCAATCTATTTTAATTCAGTCTCCTGGCAGAAATTATCACAGGCCTAGGTTTATTTCACACTCTGCAAAACGGAAAATTCAATGTCCCCTGCGGAAAATTAGACAATAGAGCACTACCAAACATAAATTATACCTATTATGACATTTCGCGAAGTGTACATGTACATCTGCGAGATATTCCACGTCAGAAAACAGACACTGAACCATAGCGAAATTCCAAACTAACCCCTCCAATTCCGCGCGACACCTAGTTCGTAGCAATTGAACTGCGCAGGCCGATTTAATAAGGGGCAACCCACACGTAGCAGCAAGACACATTGTGCTAGGCTCGTGTTTAGACAGATAATGACAAGAATGGCGTAAAAGAACTATGAAGTATTCCTAATCGAAAAGTGAAATTAAAATTAGAACCTTGATAGGAAAATAAAATTGAACGAAAACCTTAGCAGATATAGAGGTCTAAACTGGTTCATCCGTTTGACATTTCTGAAGTTTTAAACTGCACCAGCTTCACAAATATAAGAGAGGTCTAAACTAATTCATCCGTCTGATGTTTCTCAAGTTTTAAATTGCACCAGCTTGACAAATATAAGAGAGGTCTAAACAAATTCATCCCTCTGATATTTCTCAAGTTTTAAATTGCACTAGCCTGACAAATACAAGAGAAGTCTAAACTAATTCATCCGTCTGAAGTTTCTCAAGTTTTAAATTGCACTAGCTTGACAAATATAAGAGAGGTCTAAACTGGTTCATCCGTTTGACATTTCTCAAGTTTTAAATTGCACCAGCTTCACAAATATAAGAGAGGTCTAAACTAATTCATCCGTCTGATGTTACTCAAGTTTTAAATTGCACCAGCATGACAAAGATAAGAAAAGTCCAAACGAATACATCCGTTTGACGTTTCCCAACTAATAAGTCCATTTGACAGTTACTGAATTTTAAAATACATCGAAAAGGTGAACAACTATGGAAAATGAACTGAAGACTAGACAGGGAGCCTAGGGACTTACAAATTATCGAAATGAACTTTAATAAATTGTAAATTTAGAAATAGGTAATCACTTGTAACAGATTAAAATGAATTTCTAAAGCAAGGATCAAATGGAAACTAGATTAAGAAACTCGTAAAAAATTAAATTAATTAAAATCAAAAAACTCAAAAGAGCCTCAAATAACGTAAACTTTCATAAATAGAGGCCGCTACGTTCAGTTAGGGAGTAGAGTAAGTGAGACTAGAAAAATTGTGAGCCACAATAAAAAAAGTGGAGATAGACAAAAGTTGGAGGTGGTCCGCCATATTAAGTCTACATTTTGGCTAAGCAAGATTTGTGAGTTAGTTCGAGAAATAAAAATTTGAAGTGCCAAGCAGTCAAGATTTTCTTTTTTTTAATCTTTTATTTGTTTGTGTTCATCTCAAAAGTTGTTGAACGTCAAAATCCCCGTTTAATTTAAACCAAAACCAAAACCGAGACGAAGAGCCCAATTTTCAGGGCGAACGAAAGGCAGGTATCATCAAAACATAAAAGGTCAAATTCATTTCCTTGGCAAGTAAAAGGCGCAAGTTCGTCGGAAGGAGCAGCAAACTCGACCGCAGGAAGCCCCAGACAAATCGTTCTCATTCCCGTTGGCACACAATTGGGGCGCCCGAACACTACTCCACCCCAAGGTGATCGCTCGGCCAGGTGGTGGATCCAATAGGCCCCATAACTTAAGGCGCTTATTATTTGGGGTGCGCGCCAAACTCGGCGCCTGGCGATATTTGAAGGAAGAGGGAAGGTTAGGTTGGTAACAATATTGTATAATAAGGATAAATCACGTACGTTAGCTGCTATCAACAACAGTTCTTCTGCAACTCCCATCGAATTTAGACCTCAAAGTGAAAAACGGTTCAAACTTACCCCACAAAATAAGAAATACTTGAGTACTTTAGGATTTATCATAAAAGACAAGCAATGAGTGAAGTTTTGAGTATAAAGGATGCTCTCAGCTATGATAATAGTGTCGCAAAAATTGAATATCATAGTTACTCACCCTTCACGAACTCTTTCAAAAACAATGATGAAATAGGTATAGCTATTCAGCATCAAGATATCTATGTACTTCCAAGCGAAAGTTTTATTTATATTGAAGGGAAATTGGAATGCACTCCTAGGGTGGCTGACAAAACTGTGGATGTAAAATTAACTAATAATGCGATGGCATTTTTATTCGAGGAGATCCGCTATGAAATAAATGGAGTACAAATTGATCGCAATAAAAATGTTGGTCTTACCTCAACGATAAAGAATAAGCTTTCTTTAAACGAAAGTGAAAGTAAAATGCTTCTAAATTCAGGATGGTCTCTCACCAATATAACCCTTAACTCAGAAGGAAACTTTAATTTTTGTATACGACTAAAATATTTTCTTGGATTTGCTGAAGACTATAAGCAAATAGTTATTAATGCCAAACATGAGCTAGTTTTGATTCGTTCTAGAACGGACCTAAATGCATTTTATGCTAAAGATTGTGATGGCTCAGTAAATATACTTAAATTACAATGGCATCTGCCATATGTTACTGTAGCTGATATGGAAAAGTTGTCTCTATTGAGAATTGCTGAAAGCAATCACCCAATTGAAAAGGTATTTCGAAGTTGGGATTTGTATGAATATCCATCACCACCACAGTCCACCCGCCATACATGGACTGTTAAAACAGTTAATCAACTAGAAAAACCAAGATATGTGATTTTTGCTTTACAAACTGACCGTAAAGATTCAAGTGAAAAAGATGCATCCAAATTTGATCACTGCAACCTAACAGACCTAAAATTTTATCTAAATTCTGAAAAATATCCATACAATGATTTGAATATAAAATATAACATAGATCAATACGCTGTATTATATGAGATGTATTGTAAATTCCAACAGTCATATTACAACCGCAGATCGGAACCATTGCTCACTAAAGAGCAGTTCAAAAATTTGGCTCCTTTAGTTGTTATTGATTGCTCACGCCAAAATGAATATCCCAAAACTGGTCCTGTAGATGTCAGCATAGAGTTTCAAACATCTGTCAATATACCGAAAAATACTGCTACATACTGTCTACTTATACATGATAGAATAGTTCAGTGCAATCCTCTAACTAGTGAAGTTCATAAACTGTATAAATGAATTGCATCATTGATATTCAAGGGTTCAAAGGACCTAGAAATACGTTCATCTTAAAGGAAATTGCCATTATAACTCAGGATACTCAACTACAGCACTTTATTTTGAACCCAATATACAACTTTGAAAATCTACCTCCGGAACTACAAAATCAAGCAAGATGGCTAAATCAATATCACCATGGATTTGTTTGGAATGGAGGATTTACTTCACAAGATGGTGTCACTACCCTTTTTAAAGACATTCTCCAAGACAAAATCATATATGTGAAAGGAAATGAAAAAATCAAGTGGATTACCGATATATTAAAGTTGGAAAATAATGTACCAATTTACAATTTAAATGAAAAGGGATGTCCTATATCAGAATATTTAAGAAAAAAATACGTTGATGACCACGATGTATGATACATAATGGTGTATGTGCATTACAAAATGTTTTCCTGTATAAGAAATTTATGGATAATTTTTAATAAAATACAACTTTTTGTTTTAAAATATCGATTGTTTTATTCACATAATATTATAAACTTTTGTTTTTTATTCACTTCAACTGGAACTCTACAGTTTATGAAATGTCCATGTTGTAAGTCTGCTTCATTTTCCTCAAATCAACAGATGTGATGTCAGATTTATATGTAGAGTCATTCTCTCTGAAGTATTCAATTTCACCATTACTCAAAATCCGTTCTCCTTCAAGTTCATGATATTCATAACAAGATATTTTTAGAGTTCTATGCTCATAGTTTCTATCATATGTACATCGAACTCTCATTGATTTGTCCTCCTCAAAGTTTAATTTAAAATGCCTGTAAAACACACGATCACTCTCTATAATTCCACCTATATCTTTTTCTTTGTTTATTAAGTTTTGCCTAAATCCTTCAATTGCCTCCTCAACACTCACTACACAATTTTCTGGTATTAATTCCACATCAGTCTCCTTAGGTGATTCAGGTCCATTTTCTGAAGAGATAACCCAAATATTTGTGTTGTTGTGTGTCGCTTTTTTTCTTTTTTGCTTTTTTGTTTTTGCCTTCAGCATGCAGAATTTTATTTTAGATTTCTGCAACATTCGCGGATTAAGAGCAAATCGGTTTTCAGTGTACCGCCACATTAACTCAAAAATTCCCGCAATTCTTGCGCTAAGTGAAACCAAGGTCGTTTCTGATGCTGACATTAATCAGTATCCCGTCCCTGGTTACAGCTTCGCGCCTCTGTTTTCTCAGCATAGAGGGATCGCAGTTTATATTCGGAATGATGTTGCCTTTACTATTCTTCAAGATTTTCCTTCTGCCAATCCAGAGCTTAATTACATCTGGATTAGGTTCAAACTTCACAAGCACATCATATACTTCCGTTTCCTTTATCGAAGCCCAAATATGTCTGATGACGACACGGTATCCGTATTTGACAATATCTCCAACAATATTGATCATTTGCTTTCTGTCTCCCCCTAATCCGAAATCGTCCTGGCAGGCGATTTTAATGTTCATAATATACCGTGGCTCAGACATTTTTCTACCACAAGTCCTGTGGGCCGTTTCGTTGAGCTCTTCTGTGAATAATTTAATTCACAACAGCTAGTAGATGCACCAACGCGAATTCCTGATACACCTGGAGATAAAGCTAATTTACTCGAATTGTTTCTAACATCTCATCCGGACAAATATTCCATCTCAGTCGGTTCCCCTCTCGGAAATTCAGTCCATTGCTTAATCACGGCTCATTTTACCACCTAAAAACCTGTGCCGCCCTACTTCTCCACCTACAAGTAGGCTTCTTTGGCACTATAAGAATGCTGATTGGGAAAGTCTCAATAAGTATCTTAGAGAAATTGATTGGTCGGTCTGTTTTGCTTCGAGGGATGTTGATGAATGCACATTAGAATTTAGTAACATACTAAATCTTGGCATGCATGAATGCATTCCGTATTCTTACAGCAGATCTCAACAACAACATGATCGTTCTTGGTTTAACGATAAGTGCAAACAAGCTATAAAAGCGAAGTAGTCTGCTTTTCGCGCCTATCAATTGCATCCATGTCCGGAAATGAAACAAGTCTACAAGACTGCACGGAACACCTGCAAGTCCATTATTCAGAGAGAAAAATTTCTTTTTGACCAAAATATAAGACAAAGAATCTTGGCAAGCCGCAAAGGTAGCAAAGGTTTCTGGTCCCTGGTCAAAACCATCAGGAACAATTTCACCAGTTCCTCTATACCTTCACTACTTAATAATGGAGAAGTGATTGTTACCTCCCTGGATAAAGCTAATATTTTAGCTGCTAGATTCGCTTCAAATTCTTGTCTTCCACCCACTTCACCAACACCTGTTTTACATCGCCCGTGTGAATTTGCACAAGAGCCAACACACGTTCGTACGAGGGATGTGTTCAGGGTTCTTAAGGGGATCAACGTCTCCAAAGCCGCAGGTACTGATGGTTTTTCGCCCCTGTTAATTAAAAGCTGTGCCTCATCCTTGGCTAAAACTCTGCGCAAACTATTCTACTTGTCTTATTCGACAGGAAAATTGCCAACTGCTCGGAAACTAGGTCACGTTCAGCCTAATCCCAAGAAAGGAGAGGGTAGCGATCCCTCAAATTATCGACCAATTGCGATCACTTCGATTCCTTCAAAGGTTTTTGAATCTATCTTTAACTCAAAATTAATGAAGTATCTAGAAACTAACCATCTCATCAACGATCGCCAATATGGCTTCCCAGCTGGACGCTCATCTGGAGACTTGCTGAACTTTCTTACGGAACTTTGGAACCGTAGTCTTCACAATTTTGGTGAGTCTAAGATCGTTGCCCTAGATATTTCGAAAGCCTTTGATAGAGTCT